>JBBELK010001350.1:0-63925 GCA_037783545.1 Henricia sp. BOLD:AAB3569 | reverse complement strand
CAAATCTGTTAAAGAATGTCTTACCGCAATTATTGATGCCATGTAAGCCTCCTGAGCTAATTGTCTAAGACTAAACATCATAAACATAAGCCCGGTTGCTGCCCAAGAGGGGTGATTTTTATGAATAATTCAAGATATAAATGGTCTAACAATATTTCAAAGGCTGTATGTGCCTGGTCAGTCTGGATGAGGGGGAACTGAAGACCCCGCCCCAGGGGGTCATCCATGGGTCGGAAAATTTGACCCCTCCCCCAGAATTGTCTTTTTGAAGTTGACATATATTGCAATCACACTATCGTAGCTGACACCAGAGTCAGACCCAGCACTTACGTACCATATAAGAGAAACGTTTTCCAAATTTCCAGTGAGGCGACTGGGGGAGGGGAGTAGGGTGGCATCGATTTGTCATGGCCCCCCCCCCCCCCCCCCCCACCCCCCGGCTCCTCCGCTGTTTCTGACCCAATTTCCTGAACCGGATGGGGGTCTGGAGACAGTGTTTTTTTCCTGGCGGTCATGAAACTATGGCTATGCAATTTTGTTACGTGGTTTGTAGTCATGTTCTCATCATATGTGAAAGCAGGTCACAGTGGGATGATGTTTGTGGTCGTAGAACTCAAAATCATGATGTTGGACGATTTTTGTGATTTTGCACCAAATTTGTTTACTCCTGAACGACACATGCACCGGATGTGACTCTAAATAATACTGTTTTTGGATGTCCCAAGATCTACTGTATACAACTGGAAATAAGCTCAAGAAATCTGAGGATGTTTTGCAATTAAGTGGCCCTAGCCCAGGGACTAAAAGGTCTAATAAGGTGCGCTACTCGACCGTCGAGAGAGAGGAAACCTGAATATAGTGCACCCACCTGGCCCTTAAAGTTATTATTATTTATTATTTCTTTCTGGTATCATACCAAGGATTCCTCTAAAGTGCCAATTGCACTGTCACTCGCAAGCGAGAGGAAACCCATGATGAATTAGAAATTAGAAATGACCAGAGACATCGGGGAATCCCCTTGCTCTTCACGAAAGAATGCTCTGGGATCTTTAAAGTGCGTTACCCTTACCTAACACACCGGACCAACGGCTTTACATCCCTTGCGTGGTTGAGTGCCTTGCTCAAGGGCACAGGTACAGCCATATTAAAGTGCTAATGTGCACTAGTTATCCGTTGCGCTAAAACTACCCGCATCTTTGTTGTATAATATTGTACTATAATGATCTTTACATCGTTATACTCGTATCAAATGAGATTCCAGCAGGGAGGCGAATGCGCGTATGCGAGGGACCGTTTGAAACAAGCCTCTTCGAGAAAAATCAATTTACGAAAAAGGGGAACCACTAGCAACACAGCTCTATAAGCATATATTTCATTGGTACTTGTAATGTGCTGCGTTAGGCTCGGGCGTACAAGGACAACACAATCAAACAGATTGGCCAACAAAGATACAGGTAGGCCTACACTGCAAACAAGTTGAGTACAATTCGTTGGTTAAATTACTTTCATCGGCTGTTGAGCAAAGTTTTAGACAACATATGTTGACATTTTGTAAAAAATTTCTTTGTCAAACGTTGACTGGTGTGGTGTGGGATATGGAGTTTTAACACCCGAGGGAGCTCATAGCACCCGAGGCAACGAAAACATCAAAAAACGACCCTAATATTTGTGTAAATTGGTTCATTATTGCCGAAACAAATATTGGACCACTTCCAACTTGACAACGAAAATTAAGTACATACAAATCTGTTAAAGAATGTCTTACCGCAATTATTGATGCCATGTAAGCCTCCTGAGCTAATTGTCTAAGACTAAACATCATAAACATAAGCCCGGTTGCTGCCCAAGAGGGGTGATTTTTATGAATAATTCAAGATATAAATGGTCTAACAATATTTCAAAGGCTGTATGTGCCTGGTCAGTCTGGATGAGGGGGAACTGAAGACCCCGCCCCAGGGGGTCATCCATGGGTCGGAAAATTTGACCCCTCCCCCAGAATTGTCTTTTTGAAGTTGACATATATTGCAATCACACTATCGTAGCTGACACCAGAGTCAGACCCAGCACTTACGTACCATATAAGAGAAACGTTTTCCAAATTTCCAGTGAGGCGACTGGGGAAGGGGGAGTAGGGTGGCATCGATTTGTCATGCCCCCCCCCCCCCCCCCCCCACCCCCCGGCTCCTCCGCTGTTTCTGACCCAATTTCCTGAACCGGATGGGGGTCTGGAGACAGTGTTTTTTTCCTGGCGGTCATGAAACTATGGCTATGCAATTTTGTTACGTGGTTTGTAGTCATGTTCTCATCATATGTGAAAGCAGGTCACAGTGGGATGATGTTTGTGGTCGTAGAACTCAAAATCATGATGTTGGACGATTTTTGTGATTTTGCACCAAATTTGTTTACTCCTGAACGACACATGCACCGGATGTGACTCTAAATAATACTGTTTTTGGATGTCCCAAGATCTACTGTATACAACTGGAAATAAGCTCAAGAAATCTGAGGATGTTTTGCAATTAAGTGGCCCTAGCCCAGGGACTAAAAGGTCTAATAAGGTGCGCTACTCGACCGTCGAGAGAGAGGAAACCTGAATATAGTGCACCCACCTGGCCCTTAAAGTTATTATTAGGTGATCGGAACTTTTTCCGATCACCTATTGATATTGTACGATTTCTTTTTCTTTTTTTTTTTTGGCTTTTTCGTTTAGGACGAAAAAGCCTTTGTTTTCGTTTTGATTTTTTTTTTTTTTTTCCGTTTATTTCTTCTTCTTCTTCTTCTGATTTTTTTCCCATAGACAAAGCGCATGGGCGTTGTCGGCGCTTTTTCAGGTTGTTCCCAAACATTGATCTTAACCAAACTTGGTGACATCAAAGACATAGTATAAGAGGTGTGCACCCAAGAATGGCTTCATTGTGACGTCATCAGTTACGTCATTATAACACTTTAAAAATGCCTAAAAAGCGGAAAATTGCCGAAATATGTACTTTTTAAAATGGTTCCCTTGCCCAAACCACATGACCCAGGGTTTTCATATTTGGCAAACATTTAGATCAGATCATGAGCTTCAATGTTCTTAGTGTAGGCATTTTCATCTGACCCTTCCTTCCTGGGTCAATCGAAGGTCAAAGTTCAGCCAATTCAAAAATCACATTTGTTGTATTTGTTTGTACTTATGAAGCAATATTAGCTATTCAACCATGCTTGATTTTCATAAAACTAGGTACAGGCGTGGGCCCCATCACAAACGTCCACCACCATGTAGAACGTCTCCATGACGTCAAGGATTACGTAATTATAATTATTTTAAAATGGCACAAAAGTGGATTTTTATCATGAAAATTACCAAAATATGCATTTCGTAAAACGCTTCCCTGTATGAACCCACATGACCCAGGGTCTTCATATTTTGCATACATATATATCAGATCATGGGCTACAATGTTCTTTGTGTAGGCATTTTCATCTGACCCTTCCTTCCTGGGTCAATCGAAGGTCAAAGTTCAGCCATTTCAAAATTCACATTTGTTGTGTTTTTGTGTACTTATGAACCAATTTTAGCTATTAAAGTACGCTTGATTTTCATAAAACTAGGTACAGGCATGGGCCCCATCACAAACTTCCACCACTATGTTGAACATCACCATGACGTCAATGATTACGTAATTATAATTATTTAAAAATGGATTTTCGTCATAAAATTAGCCAAAAATGCATTTCGTAAAATGTTTTCTTCTATAAAACCACATGACCCAGGGTCTTCATAAATAGCATACATTATAGATCAGATCCTGTGCTACAATTTGCTTTGTGTACTCATTTTCATCTGACCCTTCCTTCCTGGGTCAATTGAAGGCCAAAGTTTAGCCAAGTCAACATTTCCGTATATACAGGGTGGATTTAAAAAAATGAAACCGAGATATTATTGCTAATTGTAACTAAATTAGGGCGCGTATGAATGAACGGGAGATATCATCTGTTAGGGTTGAATCTCCTCTTCAAAATGACACCATGATCATGTCATTATGTTTTTGGTTGACTGAGCAGTGACCAGTGTTATGCAAGGGGCCTAGTTTTAGATTTGACCGTTCTCAATGCGAGCAAACGTCGTACAAATAAATCTTTACCGTGGCTGTCTATTCCGTGTGCCCTGTGTGACACGGCGTCGACCGAGACGGTGACACGGTAACTTTTAACTGTGTCTACCACGGACGTGTAATTCTACAGAAGATGGTTTAACAAAAGGACATGTGAGTAGGATACAATCTTTTATGTTATTTCAGTCTTATTTAAGAGAGTCCACTCTCTACAAGAAAGTAATTGTATGTTATTGAGGGAATGTCGTAGTTTTGCCGTGAAGCATTCATTCCAATGTTTGTTTTCTTCCTTTTAGGTTTAGTAAGGTGCAAAGCTTAATATAGGCCTGATATCATTAAGTCATTGTCTGGATTTTATTGAACCATCTTCAACAAATATAATTAAGAAAATGTTCCTTCTTGGCCAAATTCTTTTCAATCTTAACAAATTATGTGCTCTGATTTCTGCCTTTGATGACTAATATATGTAGGCCTATATCAGTTTTTCGAGTAAACATCGGATTTCCATCCCAAATGTGAACAAAACAAACTAAAAATTAACAATATTTTTTCGCTGACTACATCGTGAGACAGCAGATGAAAATTACCAAAATATGCACTTTTAAAATGTTTCCCTCTATAAAACCACATAATCCAAGGTCTTCATATTTAGCAGACATTATATATCAGATCATGGGCTACAATTTGCTTGGTGGAGTCATTTTCATATGATTCCTCCGTCCTGGGTCAATTAAAGGCCAAAGTTCAGCCAAGTCAAAATTTGCGTAAAACAATGCATAAGCCACCAAATGTCGACTTCTGTACGTGACCGGCAGAGAGCGTCATTCATAAATTACGGTGATGCACAGACCTATAAACCTATAGACCAACGATCGTGCATTGAAAATCGTGACTTGGAAAAGTATGGGCAAATGACGACACAATGGGCTGCATGAGCTAACAGCGCGGGTTTAAAGCGCTCACGGCTATTCCGAAACGCGCATACGCCGTGTGTATTGTACGCGTTCCTATGAAGTATGGGCGATGGACGCACGACGCTCGCAAAGCGGACTGACAGCGCGCACGAGGATTAATTGTCATGCTTTTAAACTACTTCTAAAAAAAAAAAAAAATTCAAACCTTGTCTGCATCACCCAGCTGAGCTCCATATTGTACTTTTAATCTGCTGTTGTAATCCCGTAACTATATAGCCATTCATTATCGCTTTACGGTTACCGTAACTATAGCCACTGCGTAGTAGTTCTGAATCCGTTGCATCACCAAATACACACGCAGCGGCACGCATAGTGCACGCGACGTCAACTCAAATTCTCGAAACAATGACGAATCATACCCGACGATTAACGATAACGTCCGGACGTGCATTCGGGTAACTTCGGGAACCTTTGCAAAAAGGAGCAATTCCTCCTGTTTCAATGTGGCGGGCAAACGTGTACATCTTACGCGTGTGGTCTAGTGGATATGAGGCGGGACTCCCAATCAGAGGTTGGAGGTTCGAACCCCACTTCGACCAACGTGTCTGTGTCCCTGGGCAAGGCACTTAATCCCAGTTGCCTCGTAAACCCAAGCGATATATTGGAAGCTGTTAAGGGGAATGCCACAATCTAACTGCTGATAGTGTTGTGCGCCTGACCAGCAGCCACCTTGTTGAAGCGAAATGGTTCTGGTGATTCCCTGATGGCAACGGTAATAATGGTAACAGCGCCTTGAGCACCCTGCAGGGTGGATATGTGCGCTATATAAATCTCATCACTATTATTCAGATGCCCTCATGCTTTGACCTTTGACTGTTTGACCTATTGGTCAAACAGACTCTGCTTGTAGTTTGAACGTGTTCAGAGCTAGGGTAGGGTATTCAAACTAGGGTAGGGTATTCAAAACTATGGTGTTGACCTTTGACCTTGCTCTACCGGAAGTGCATTTAAATAAACCTATTTTGTAAAAGTGGTCAACGATGCCGAGATCGGGTTGGCAGTGTTAGTGTCTAAGGTAAATGCTTTCCAAAAAATGCGCCCTCTAGCGGCGAAATTAACAAATCTTAAAATTACCCTTTCATAGCAATGTTTGCGCAAATTAGCCCATAGTGGTGCTTATAGAGTACGTCGACCACCAAACATGTCTGTAGTTAAAACATTGATTACGTCATCAGTCCTTTAAAGGTAACGCATTAAAGGTTAATATTTTAGGTTAAATAGTTGATATGTTAACAACATCTAATTTTACAAGGTAAGCATGCTCATTTTTCAAGTAAAAAAATGTGAAAAAGCCCTACGCCCTGTTCATAGAACAGACGTAGCTCTAGTTTTTTCATTTTTTTTCTTTTTCCACTCAAACGTTTCCAGAGCTTTTCTTCAAAACTGTTCAAGCTATCAACTTGAAACTTGGTAGGAACATCAACCCCAATGTGAAGGTGTGCATACAAGTGTGACGTCATTGTGACGTCATCGGGTGTCAAATTACAACCCAAAAATGACTAAAATATGCATGTTTTAAAATGCTTCCGTCTAGAAAACCACGTGACCCATGATTTTCGTATTTAGCAGGCTTATAGATAGGATCATGGCCTACAATTTTCTTTGTGTGGGCATTTTCATCTGACCCTTCCTTCTGGGGTCAATCTGAGGTCAAAGTTCAACGAAAACGAAAATCTCAATTTTTGCACTTATTGAGCAACAATGCCCATCAAACCAAGCTGAATCTTTAAGTAACTAGTTACAGGCATAGGTCCTATGGCAGACTTTCACCAGCGTGTATAATATTATGATGGCATCAAGCGTGACGTCATCGTGACGTCATCAAGTATCAAATTACACCCCCCAAAAAACCAAAATATGCATATTTTAAAATGCTTCCGTCTTGAAAACCACGTGACCCAGGATCTTCGTATTTGGCAGGTTTATAGATGACATTCTGTGCTACAATTTTCTTTGTGTGGGCATTTTCATCTGACCCTTCCTTCTGGGGTCAATTGGAGGTCAAAGTTCAACGAAACTGAGAATCTCAGTTTTTACACTTACCAGCAACAATGCCTATCAAACCAAGCTGAATCGTTAGTAAATTAGATACAGACATAGGCCCTACGGCAGACTTTTACCAGAATGTATAGTATCATGATGGCATCAATTGTGACGTAATCATGACGTCATCAGGTGTCAAATTACAAAAATTCAAAGGTTATTATTTCCAAAATTCATATCTCAAGAACCGTAATAGATACTTGAACAATTCTTTCACAACATGATAAGTCTAAATGAACTGAACAAATCATACAATGTCATGACCCCTGTGTGACGCCTACTTCCGGTCCAAACCGGAAGTTGTTCGAAAATGTGCATTTTTTAAAGCGTTTTGAATGCAAATATATTCAAAGTGGTAGTGAATTTGACCATATTTCTACGGAACGAAATGTTTCCACACATGTGGACTTTTTGACTATACCATTGGTGACGTCATCACATGGACGGTAGTTACGTAATGTGGTGTCAAAATACGCAAATTTGGAACTGAATTGTTTTAAAATGCTGTATCTTGAGAACTACAACAGATATTTGCATGATTCTTTCGCCACATTTAAGAACTTGATGTTTATCAAATTGTTGAACAATTTGTGCACAACATTGTGACGTCATGATATCGTCACAGGTGTCAAATTACAAAAATTAAATGGTTATTATTTCAAAAATTCATATCTCAAGAATCGTAATAGATACTTGAAAAATTCTTTCACAGCATGATAGGTCGCAATGAACTGAACAAATCATACAATGGCATGACCCCTGTGTGACCCAAACCTCCGGTCCAAACCGGAAGAGGTTCGAAAATGTACACTTTTTTAGCACTTTGAATGCAAATAGAGCCAAAGTGGTAGGGAATTTGACCATAGTTCTACGGAACGAAATGTTCCCTCACATGTGGACTTTATGACTACATATATACCACTGATGACGTCATCACGTGTACGGTGGTTACGTAATGTGGAGAAATTATTTGTTGCGTCCCTTGATAATTAAGCTAACTCAGTCGTTTGAGGGCGCTATGCCAAGCCTCCACTAATCTGACGATTTGCGCCCATATATAGTGCTCGACTTCTAATAATAGAACTTGTATCTAGGCGGCCTGTCTCGGGTCAGAGGTCATAATGTATCTTTTTAAGGAGGATGTCTGGGCCACACGGCCAATGATACACTAGCAGGTGTGAATCCACATACAATCGCGGACGTCCCTTTGTTCCTCTTTTGTTTGGACATAGTCTATTTTTCCTTACTCTCGTTTGAAGATGTAAAACTGCTAGTTTCCGTGGCATCATCGCCAGGAAAGTTGAATGAACACTTGATAGCACAAGGACATTTACTTTTGGTGACTTAGCTGTTGTATCTTGGGTGTAATTATGTACGGCTAGCCTTAGTCGGCGGACCAGAGTAAATATGTCTTCTCCCCGAAAACTGTGAATGTGACATGCTGGAAATCGTTGCTGTGTTGGAAATAAAATGGACATGGTGGACCGCAACTCAAGTTGACTGGAGCGTCAGTTTATTCTAGATGCAATTGAACCCCAACTCCCCACACGGCGATATACTACAGTAATATGATCTCAAATGACAACATCTTTAGAACTGTAATAAATATTGAAAAGATTCTTTCACCACATATACATGTCAAAACTTGTTCTTCAGTAGATACTTGAACAATCTGTGCACACAATAGTAACGTTATGATGAGATTGACAATTATGACGTCATCAGATACACAATTTTAGCGTTGAATAGTCAGAGTCATGTCTTGAGAATTCCAATACTTTTTCAACATCAAACAACTCAAGTTTTCAAACAATCTCAAAACTGTGTCGTCATCATCATTTCAATGTTTATGTCACCCGATCACCTTGCGTTTGTAAAAAACACAAACGCGAAGCTCTAGTTATTTATTATTTCTTTCTGGTATCATACCAAGGATTCTTCTAAAGTGCCAATTGCACTGTCACTCGCAAGCGAGAGGAAACCCATGATGAATTAGAAATTAGAAATGACCAGAGACATCGGGGAATCCCCTTGCTTTTCACGAAAGAATGCTCTGGGATCTTTAAAGTGCGTTACCCTTACCTAACACACCGGACCAACGGCTCTACATCCCTTGCGTGGTTGAGTGCCTTGCTCAAGGGCACAGGTACAGCCATATTAAAGTGCTAATGTGCACTAGTTATCCGTTGCGCTAAAACTACCCGCATCTTTGTTGTATAATGTTGTACTATAATGATCTTTACATCGTTATACTCGTATCAAATGAGATTCCAGCAGGGAGGCGAATGCGCGTATGCGAGGGACCGTTTGAAACAAGCCTCTTCGAGAAAAATCAATTTACGAAAAAGGGGAACCACTAGCAACACAGCTCTATAAGCATGTATTTAATTGGTACTTGTAATGTGCTGCGTTAGGCTCGGGCGTACAAGGACAACACAATCAAACAGATTGGCCAACAAAGATACAGGTAGGCCTACACTGCAAACAAGTTGAGTACAATTCGTTGGTTAAATTACTTTCATCGGCTGTTGAGCAAAGTTTTAGACAACATATGTTGACATTTTGTAACAATTTTCTTTGTCAAACGTTGACTGGTGTGGTGTGGGATATGGAGTTTTAACACCCGAGGGAGCTCATAGCACCCGAGGCAACGCCGAGGGTGCTATGAGCTCCCGAGGGTGTTAAAACCCATATCCCACACCACACCAGTCAACAATTGTTTTGTTATATCCCGTCTCATGGTCTCCGTACAGCATAATAATATCGTTTATATTATTTGGAATGTTGAAATTGTAAAAACAATTCGTCTCTGCACTTTCGCTAGTTTTTGGACTACTACCTGTGCGTGTGTAACATTGCGAAAGTAGCACGCGCACAGCGTGTGGAATAATGCGTTGTGCGCCTCTAGCGGGCGTAACACGCGGTTTATTTTACTAATGGAGCCTCATACAGCGCGTTACGCGTGCTATGGACAGGGGCAAGAACACGCATAGTACGGCCGGGTGATATGAAGTTAAATTCGCATACGGCAGGGTGATATGAGTTTTTATCACATGGACATGTGACCGTTCTGGACCAATGAAACTGCAGTATACCAAGACGGGGTATAACAATTTTTTTTTGTCAAACGTTGGGTAGGAGATAACCTCGCTTTATTACGCATTTGTTGATCTAACGTGAACGGCGGGAACACAAAATGTACAACAGTGGAGCAAATGGGACCACGTAGATAAATTTAACAAATAGTTGTGTAAAAATTACCCAACAGTTATGTAAACATCACGCATGTGCTTGGTATTGATTGAGGTATAGAACATCGTCGAATTCGATAGAGAGAAAATGAAGAAAAATACTACACGGTGCGGGCTTGTTCAGTATGGAGCGTCAAAAGTCGACAACCCAAATTTCTCACTTTCTGCTTGTAGATTTTCAGTTTTTTTGGTTTCGCAAAGAGTATTTTGCTAGCAGAAATTTAGATTTTACTTTGACGACTTTCGCGGCGCGTCAAAAGTGGACAACTAAAAATTAAAAATTCCCACTAGAAAAAATAACGTGATGCTCCAAAAGCGGACAACCCAATTTTCTCGTTTTCTGCTTCGCAAAGAGTATTTTCAAAAAACTCAATTTTCTGCTAGCAGAACATTTGAATTTACTTTGACGACTCTCGCGGCGCCCCAAAAGTGGACAACTAAATACATATTTCGCGGCGCCCCAAAGAGTAAACAACAGCGCCCCTATATTGAAAATGGAATGGTCTTTTGAGAAGCCGCCCTACATGCCGCACCACCGGGTTGGCTGCGCTTTATTTAAGGCGCATGACAGCAATCCTTCGCTATGTCACGGTTTGCGCATGCGCAGCCAAACTTGAACAAGTGTGGCTAACTTTTTCAAGTTTTGTCGCCAGGTTTTGCATATGCTATTCAATCTTTGCCATCCCTTATAATTCTTTAGTAATTTTGGCAGTGGTGTACTTGTCAACGTCCAGGATGTCCTGATGCATTACTTTTTGCTTGGAATCGCACTGTTTGCCATATTTTTAAGCCGCCAAACATCGACATCACCGTGTGTGCGGCCGTCGTTAAAAAGATAGTTTTTTCATCCCATAAAAAAACTCGACAAAACATGACAGAAACGGCATCGAATGATATGAATGACATGGTTGGATACAGCAATTTACTTAACCTTGTTTTCCATCAAAACTGACATGCTTATTTGGTCCTGACAGCAATTTTACAGCATACCTTCTGTCCTTTGAAAGACACAGTGGCCGTCACCGCTGTACGATTTTGTTTTGATCGAGCAATCGAACAAATGCGCGCACACGATGCACAATGTAGTTGAATTATGCGTATTGTAAACACTCATGAACGAACACACTGCCCATGCGGCACGTGCCAAGTACACGATGTACACAACTATAGCACACGCACCAATGGCGTTGTGTAACGAAATTGCACTACATTCATCTGAGCCCGCACGTATGTCAAAATATGATAGGATTTGGCGCATGCGCAAACCGTGACATAGCCCCTTTAAGCCCGGGGCACAACGGATTGTACGAAATGTTTTCGTGGTAGACCCATAAAACATTTGTCGTGGCCAGATCTTGCAACATGCATGCCCGAAATCTATTTCAAGTGGTCACAAGGGCTACAACACATTAAAGATGGTTTGGCGATGGGGACGCGACAGAAAAAAGATATGTCGTGGTTATGTCGTGGGTGTGTCGCAAGTCAGTCGTGCGACAGTCGTAGGACCATCGTGAGTTGTCGGGCATTGTCGGGGGGCTGTTTTTCACGTGATCAGGTCGTGGTTCACTCGCAAGACTGTCGCACAACAGTCGTGGGTCACTCGTGGGACGCTCGCGCGTCCGTCTCCCGACTATATAACGCAAGACTGTCGCAGGACTGTCGTAGGACAGACTCTCGACAGCCACAAGACATATATACCGCAACAAAAATCGTCGCTCAACAGTCGTGTTTTATTTTTTTCAAGCGTTCATTCGCCCGAGCTATATACCCCTTAAAAAACGAAAATATGTTGCAAGACTAAAGCGGGCCGCACACTATAGGATCCGACCACGATCCGACAGTATTTCAGTCGCATCGTAAAGTGTGCGGTGATTTACGACCCGATTTTCTCCAGTCGCTGAGCTATCGCAAACTGCTTCCCGACTCGATCGCGAAGATTCAACCTTCGAATCTTCACGATTGTATCAACGACCAGAATACAATTGGATATGGACGACCAATAGTACAAAGCATTATTCGTCATTTCGATTTTTATTCAGAATTACGTGCTGTTAGGTTTCGGGTATTCGGCTATTAAGTAAAGCTTTTCTTCATTTTGTATTTGTTTAAAATACCATGGTTGGCAAAAGCATCGTTTTCATGCAAGTTATTTGACTTCGTAGACGTTTCCAATTTGTGACTATTTGGCCGTCCATACCCCTATACCATATGTGCGCTTTCAATAAAAATGGCGGCGGTTGAATGGACCGAACGAATGGAAGAAGACTTAATAAGCATGTGCGCTGCTCGAGAGTGCCTGTATAATATCTCGAGTAGAGGTTACGCAAATAACCAGTTGAAAACCCAGTCCCTGCAGGAGATATCTACCGTCATAGCGGTCCCTGGTAAGTACAACTTGGCCCGTTTTATGGACTCTGGCTGGACTGAGTGTAGACTGGTCCCCTGTCCATGTGCACTACGCTGCTCTCGCTATACAAGGACAGGCACACGCCGAGCAATAACCATGGGTGATTGGCCGTTGTATTACCACGCGTGATTGGTCGTTGTATTAAATATATGCATGATCTATTTTTAGAGTTTGCTCAACAACGAGTGAATTTCGCAATCGTTAATTTTGTCGCTGGGTTTTGCATATATCCTATTCAATCTTTGCCATCCCTTATAATTATTTAGTAATTTTGGCAGTGGTGTACTCGTCAACGCCCAGGTTTGTACTGATACATTACTTTTTACTTGAAATGGCGCTGTTTGCCGTATTTTTAAGCCGCCAAACATCAATATCACAGTGCGGCCGTTGTTCAAAAAAAGTTTTTCATCGCATAAAACAACTCGACAAAACATGACAGAAACCCCATCGAATGATATGAATGACATGGTTGGATATAGAGCTATTTGTTCAACCTTGATTCCCACCGAAACCAGTATGTTTATTTGGTTCTGACAGCCATTTTACAGGCATATCTTCTGCTGTCGATGCCGCCGCTGTAATTTTCCCAGACATTGATTGCGTAGCGCGCGCGATGCCAAATCGAACGAAGGCGCGCAACACGCTGTATTCTGGGCGCCTGCTTGGCGCTTGCGCAAACCGTGACACAGTCCTTTTAATTTGCATAAACATCCAGGAATTCCTGGATATTTATGCCAAACATGGCGGCGTGTACCTGTCCTCATATACGACGGAGGGGAAGTAAATATGTGGACAAGGGAACCAGTCTAGACTGAGTGATGGTAGGCCTAGCCTACGCGCACAAACAATACATCATGGACATGACCTACCTAGGCTATAATGGTATATTATAGTTAGACACAGAGATGCACATGACCGTAGAGGCCTAGGGGCCGGGCACAAACACGCTGACATTTTTCATGTTTTTAGCATAGCACAGACAGTGTTAGAAGTATGCCTAGGCCTAAGTTTAAGCATTGTATTGACGCTAGTAAAACTAAAAATTCGGTCAGGCTTAGCCTAGCCATAGCCCGTTGTCTTCTCATTCGTTTAAGGGTTGGGATAGAACATTTTTGTTATAACTTTCAGCACCCTCATCCTATCCATAACCTATTTTATCAGGTACATGTACTTCAGATTCATGCATAATACAAATAAAGCACTTAACAACATGTTCAACTAGTATTCTGTGATTTATTGTTTTTGAGAAACTAAATAATTTGTATAGAGAATGACCTGTAGGCCGCTGTAATGTACATTCAATAATAAATATATTAAACAATATATAATATATTTACATGTTTTACATCTATTCCAAACAGAATTTCCAGCATAGGACAAAATCAATACTATGTTTACGCAAATTACAATTTGTGTATGTACAATGCATATTATAAGCAGTGTATACATTTGGCAAGATAAAATAAATAGGTGAAATATTTGTGTTTAGGAAAAAAAGCTAAATTGCATTTTTATCATGAATATCTGTGCTGTGCAACACCATGTGAAAGTTATATGTTTTGGAGTTTTTGTGCAGTGTGCTGATACAAAATTACAATTCATGAGCTGAGCAAGTTGTGATGCCACATATTAGGCAAAAACAGAAAATGCAAACTGAGCTTTGCAAAAAGGTTCAACTGTTTTCTCAACTTTTGTGATATATTTGTTATATGCCACGGAGGAAAAATTGGGAATGAAAGCCGCAACAGTTTGCCAAAATCTAGTTTATATTCTGTCTAAGTTGAAATTTTCAAAGTTAAAATCCTGCAATTATTTTTAAATTTTACATTCAGAATAGACGTGACCGCCACAATTATAGAATAAATACTATGTTTACGAAAATTAAAATTTGTGTATGTACAATACATACTATATGCCTAAGCAGTGTATAAATTTGGCAAGATAAAATAAATAGGTGAAATATTTGTGTTTGATAAGAAAATGCATCACTCAATGTAAATCTATTTTGTATTCTAACTGTGTATATTCCTTCTATTTCATTGTAGTGAATGAAGTGACCAAAAGGATGGCATCTCTACGCACTCGGTATTCAAGACTGATAAAGCCACTGCCAAGTGGATCTGAGGCAAAGAAAATAACATCAAGGCAACTTTGGCTGAAGAGTCATCTTGAGTTCTTGGCTCCTCATGTGAAAGCCAGGTCATCAGTGTCAAATCTTCAGGTACAATGTACACTGCAAAAACCGTGGTGTTAAATTAGCACTATTGCTTAATGGTGTTGTCTTATAGATACCAAGCCTGGTGTTAAAATGTAACACCATAGGTGTGTTTTAATCCCACACTTGGAATAAATGCATTATTTTTAAAACTAATATTTGTGGTGTTAAAACTTAACACCAGACTTGGTATAAGACAACACCAGTGGTAATTTAACACCACAGTTTTTGAAGTGTAATAATTTGTTTTCCAGAACGATGATTGAGCATTGTTTATAAGTGCGACATTGTATAAGCAATGAGTAGCCTACCCAGAACTTTCGTGCTTCTGCTAAAATATATTTTTATAAATCTGCAAATTATACAATGACCTTTAACAAACAAATTAGGCCACGGTGAAGTGCGTTAAAATGAAATTTATGCAACGGTATCTTGCCATTCGACTGATCCCTCAGCAGAAGAAAAGTAGTGGCATAGCATGTCACGTTGTTCCTTTGCTGAGAACTGCTGGTTTGTGGTTTTAGGCAACACTGCCTTTGGCAACTCAGCTAGTTGTCTCCATGAGCCCGGTTTCACTTCATGAGTGGTAGGGTTTTCGGTGTCAACAAAGCCAGGGGGCTCGTACAATTTTCTTGCAGTACTGTGTGACCGCAGAAAATTGTGGAGTGCACATGCACAGAGCACGATTTTCTCCACCTTTTCAGGTGCGAGTGCGATGGGATTGAGGAAGACACGGAACCTGTTGGCAAGAATGCCGAACGCATTCTCAACCACTCTCCGGGCTCTAGACAGCCGGTAATTGAACACCCGCTGTTCCCGTGGCAATTGCCTGTTGGGATAGGGCTTCATGAGGTACGGCTTCAATGGAAAAGCCTCATCAGCCACGATAACATAGGGAAGAAGCTTAGAAGGGTCACCTGGGAGAGGGCTGGCTTCAGGGATACTTAATGTATGCCTGTTCAAGGCATCAAAAAGTGAAGAATGGGAAAACACACCTCCATCCGAAATCCTGCCATTACAGCCAACATCAACATACAAAAATTTATATTCCGCATCCACTAGCCCCGGCAGAACGACACTAAACGTGTGCTTGTAATTAAAGTATGTTGATCCGCTGTGTGCAGGAGGTCGGATGAGGATGTGTTTTCCATCCAAAGCCCCAATGCAATTTGGGAAATTCCACATTTCCTGAAACCTTTCAGCAACTTCCTCCCATTCCTCAGGGTTCTTCGGAATCTGAAATAAACAAATAACAAATAACCAATTAAAAGCTTATTTTCTCTGTTCAGATCGAGTCTGTTGCTGATAATCAAGAAGAGGAAGACGGGGAACATGAGGCTGTCATGTCCGAGGACGTGCCAGTGATGAGTTCATCATCACAATCTGGTGGGAAGAAAAGAAAGAAGAGCAGTATTGAAGATGACGAGCGGGAGATGCTTAAGGCAATACAGGAAGCTCTGCAGGAACCTGTGGCTCGTCCAGCCCAAGATGATAACGACGCTGTCTTTGGCAAGTTTCTTGCTCAAGAGTTACAAACCATCAGTGATGAAAAGGTTAAGCTTGTACTCAAGAACAAAATACAAAATTTGGTTTTTGAAGCTAAGATGGCTTATCTTTATAATAGCACAGCACCAGAAAGTTAAATTAATTTTCTGATTAAGTCACTCGACAGAATAGAACTTGGGTATATAGAGGGTAAAATTTCTTACATTTGAAAGTTTCGGTATTTTTGAAAGCATGCATTTTCAGGCCCTTTTATACTCATAAGGCCAAGATAAAAAAAAAGGTGTGTTTCCTATTACATTTACAAAATATTCCGGATGGGTAGGTGGGAAAAATCTTTTTATTTTGCTCCAAATTTTTTCAGCCGAAAATATTAGGTTGGGATGACGGTAAATATTTGTTTACCACTTCCACATTAAAACATTGCAATTATGCAAGAGTAAGCCACCTTTTCATGCTTTGAGGGGGTACACAAAAATAGGCGATGTACACAAAATGTAGGTTTCAGGTAGGCACAATTAATTTGTTATAATTGATTTTTGTTTCGCATGATTTTTTAGGTTGGGACGGGTAATACGAAACACAGCTTTTCTTTCTTGGCCTAAGTGGGCAATTTTGGAGTAGGCCTACAGTGTACAAGAGTTTAAAGACGCTTTCTGAAAAACAAGCAAACAATACAATAGTGCCAAAAAAGTGTCACCTGCATGATCACTATGTCACTCGTTAAAAATAATGTGTGTGGACTACATATTATTGAATTGGGAATTGCTTTGACCAATTGGTTCAATATAATTTATGCAATTATACTGATTTTAATACAGTCTGTCAATTACACTGTAATGACAAAGAGTACAAATTGTTATTCAAATGGGTCTGTCCACAGTAATGGGGTACATTTGAAAAATAAGTCAATAATTCCTTTCAGATGTCTTTAGTTTATCTCAGAATTAAAGAAATGTCCTTGTTTTGTTCTCAGGAGATAACTTTTGCCCAAAAAGGTAAGTAATTGCTGCCACAACATACATTTTTGAAAAGCAAGTGTACAAATTTTCCTATTACGCATGTAACGTGGACAGACAATTTGTGACATTTTTTTCCGTCTTTGTTACATGCGTAATAGGAAGATTTGTGCACGAGGTTTTCACAAATGTATGTTGTAGGACTATTTTTCTTACTCCTTGGTAAAAAAGTTATTTGCTCAGTTTAGCTTGATAATTTAAAGATAAAATAAAGACATTTGAAGTGAACTGGTACCTAAGATCTTGAATGTTACGGAAATGTACCCCATTACTGTGGACAGACCCAAATCCATTCAAGCAAATGTACATTCGCTGATTTAAAATGTAACTGTAATTTGAAAGCTTGGCGTCCATATTACCACTAATTTAATTACAATAATTAAGTTATTAAAAATGTTAAATTTGCTTTTAAATGTTGTGCCAGGTATAACCAGTGACACTTTTAAAGTTAATAATGTTGGTGAACTAACTTAATAAAATTTAAGTGAAATACCTGCATGTACTCGGACTTTAGGGCTGTGTATATTGCCTGGCATGTCTCCAGAACCAGTCCAGAAATGGTCCTCTCTCCAAAGCGGTACAGGTAGGAAAGACTGGAAAATGTTTCACCTGTCAAAATAAAAAGGAAATCATTCTTAAAACCTGTCCGTCCTGGAACGCTGGCATACAAAAAAAGTGTATTTCGATAAACTCTTGTTTATCGAAATGCACTGTAAACATGAAACTGCACACTCAAAACAATTATTAAAGTGCTTTATTTGCACATTTTCCCCAGTGAGCACCTTGTTTACTTTTTATAACGTTTTCGACATTAGTCGGTGCTATACACGGAGTTTATAGTTGGGTTGTTGCAAACTTCAAACAGTACGTATAATTGCTTTGTTTTTCAAATTGAAGAAAATACTAACTTATTAAGACTTCTCCTGAAGACGAACAGAGCACACTGTTCGAAACTTTCTCTTCAGAATCACACATACTGTAGCCTATACAAAAGAGATTCGCACGCGGGTGCTACCGCAAACATCAGAACATCAAGAAAATACTTGTTAAAATAAGCAATAGGCCTATACAGTGTTTAATAAGTCAAAGGCGAAATTACCAGTAGTAAGAAATCGCAGTGTAATTGCGAGAGGTTCTTCTGGGCTTATACTTTGTCTGAAAACAGTATCTTCTTTCTTTATAGTCGCACGTATTCTTTCCAGTATATCATGAAACGCTCGGTGATCAAGGCGTAAAAACCGACGGAAGTCTGCTTCACTATCTTTCAAGAAAAATTCTTCTATTAGCCGAGCATAGGCTCCATCGCGCGGTCGTTGCCTAATCCAAGGTTTAACCCAAACCTTCTTTTGCCGCCGTTGTCGCCGCCGCCGTCTTCGTTTGGACAATAAAATCAAAAGAAATCCTGCGATGATTTTTTATGTGCGAGCAGAATGATCATCCATAACGTCGTTGCTATGTGACATTGCGCATGCGCCGACTACCGACTTGAGGAGATCGCAGAGTGTGCGGTATACTTTGATCCGACCGCGATCCGACTGCGATGTTTCAAGTCGTCGCGCCAAAATCGGATCGCGGTCGGATCCTATAGTGTGCGGCCCGCTTAACGCAAGACTAACGCACGACAGACTTGCAATGTTGTGCGAGCCTCTTACGACATATAATATTCGTGAGACAATCTTGCAACTGTCTCACGACTGTCCTGCGACAGTCGTGAGACAGTCGTAGGACAGTCGTGCGACAGTCGTAAGATTGTTTGACTAAACAAATTCTTCTGGTACCCACGACAAGATATTTATCGCACGACAGTCGCAAGACTGTCGTAGGACAGACTCACGACAGCCACAAGACATAGATACCACAAAATATCGTCGAGCAAAAAAATAGTGCATGTCCAATTTTGCCTCACGACGGCAAGTCGATGCCACGATGCTCAATATTTCGTAGGACTGTCTTGCGACGACCCCCGATTTGCCAACATTTTCTGTCGTGTCGTGGCACAAATGCGTCGTGGGTTCGTTGTGACCAGGGCTTTAGTGTCGCCTTATGGTGTGACAGCACCCTTTAGCTTTGCGCTATGGTGTAAGGTTGCCCTTTCGCCGTGCGGTGTGCTATGGTGAAAAGGGCGTCCTATTTTCGTGTGCTATGGTGGTAAGGGGCGCCTTTTGGCGGGCCCATGGTAGGAACAGCACCCTTTAGCCTTGTGATGTGGTGTAATGATGCCATAATTATTTTCCCGAGGGGCACCAAACCTTGATCTGGCACTTCAATGAAAGAAAGGAATATGTTACTAGTATTTCGTACATTATTTGTACCTTTGTTAGTGATTAACGAGTTGATATTATGGTAAAGGTAAATGTATCTAAATTATGTGTGTCAGATGTTTCAACAGGGGTGTAATTTCAAGGTTTGCCCAAGGCGTCACTTTCCTTTGATACGCCGCTGATATGAAGCCATTCTCCAATCTAAAGCAGCCCTCCTTCCACGCGTCAAGCATGTTGTCTGCCAGACAGGCTGCACGGTGGAGTTGCATGTACAGGGTGTCCCAGAAAAACAGTTAGGAAAATCGTGATTGTGGGAAAACCAAATATCACAACCATGTAAAATTGGTTTTGCTAGATGTGCCAGAGCATAAGCTTCATTTTCATACCAATTTCATGTTGGTACAGTTCCAGATGGCTGCACAATTATTGTTTGACTGAGGTGAGGTAAAAAGACAATTGCCGCATGTTTCAATGATACTTTTGATAATTCCTGAGAATGGTACTTTTTGAAGGGACACGGCGACCAGGGTAACGAAGGCCAAAAGCATTTCTGACTGCTGCAAGGCTTCCAAGTCGTGCATATTCAGTCACCACAAATGACCTTTGCTGATGTTGTGAAATGACCAGCAGAGAGCCCATGGCAAATTTTGTATGCCTGTGCTTATGTAATCAGTCAAAAAGCCCATTCTGCAGAGGATTATGCAATGAAATTCACAATCAGAAAACATGCGGCAATTGTCATTTCACCGCACCTCAGTTAAACAATGATTGTGCAGCCATTCGGAACTGGATTAACTTGCAATTGGTATGAAGTTATAGCTTATGCTCTGGTGCATCTGGCAAAACCACATTTTTATGGCTATGGTATTTGTTTTCCCCACAAGCACGATTTTTCTAACTGTTCCGTTTTTTATGGGACACCCTGTAGTGTGCTATAGCCCGAAACACAATGTCCTGCTAACTGGGGATGGGTGCAGCAATTAAATTGCAGATTGGATTATACGCTGGCACCCATTGCAGAAATTCCTTGGATGTTTGAGACACAATGGGGGAACAATGATAGGGAGTCAGCTTGCTACATATCATGCTGCACATGGTGGAAGATGCCAATGCTACCGCTTCTATACCCAGCACGATATGTGGCAAAGGGACTGCCCCCTAACGCCCCTATACCTCAACACACTCTTCCCTTTTGTTAACGCACCAACCACCGCCGCCCCCCTAAAAACTGAAAGGAATTCCTTGGAAGTTCCTTGGATGTTTGAGACACAATGGGGGAACAATGGTAGGGGCGGAGTCTCTCTGCCACATATCGCGCTGCCTATTACCGCTTCAGCCTCACCTGCACGTGCAGCTATGTGCAGCTGGTAATGTCTGGACTAATTCAAATCACAATAGACTGCCGAAGTGGATACGTCATGTTTTGAAACGTCCGTTGGTAAGGCGCATTGAAATTGTTCACTGGTTTTATGTTTAGACCTGGTAACCTATTAACCTTGGCAACACATAGACAGTCTTGGCGGTAGGGCACCAACATTTATGCAAGAACAATACAAAAAAACAAATGCATCTAGTGTATCCTCTCCCATCAAAGAAATGCCAATTCTTGATAAGAATAGAAGTACCGTGTGAATAACAAGGCACGAACCAACTACTTTGATATCGCTTTCATGATTTATCCTTCATTGATTTCCTCTATAGGTCCAAAAGCTGACCTCTAGAGATGATCCACAAAATACATATAAATGCAGGTTCTCTGGGAGTATGCACTTCAGGATCACCTTCGCTTCGAGCTGGTCACAGGCGAAGGTCAGCACTTGCTCAGACGAGTTGGTGGGTCATTCGATCAGGAGTTTTTGATCATGAGTAGACTGGTCAGCTTCATTTTCTGTCGTAAGTGTACAGTTGGCAGACCCGATATTTGAGCATTAACTAGTTGTAACATACTTAATTTAGCGTAATATATTTAGTGTAATATAGTAGTGTATATAGCTCTGTGCCAGGCGCACAAATATAAATATAATTTAAGATATTGTAGACGCGGGCCGAGTGCATAGTTTGCACAAGATGGCCACGTCCTACACAATGGAGACTGACGATTATATATCTTATGAAAATGACCGACCTGACACGGATCACGAACACCCAGAAAAATCAAGATCTTCCTTAGACAAACTAATAAGTCAAGCACAAAACCCATCACCGAAAATGCAACGAAAACATACAAATCGTAAAAGACCTAAAGTAAGTGATGAAGACATACGGACAGAAGGAAACGACGATGACTTTGTACAATGGAAACCCAAAAGAAATTCCGGTAAGCAACCTCGTTCAAACTATAGCCAATCGACTCTGTACTGTGATCAACAATTGAATCCAGCAACCGTAATATTCAAATCACCTGACACGAACCTAGCTAACACTAATCCTCTCCGCCTGGCAAAAGCCCTAAATGAAATAGGCAAAGATTACATAATCAAAATAAATAAAATCCGCGATGGTGGCATTGCCATTAAATGCCGCACACCAGCACAAGCTGCCAAACTCAAGGGTACGTCTCGGTTGGGCCCGTGGGCAATAACCACCGAATACCCAAAAAGTGAAACACAATGCCGTGGCGTAATCTCTGACATTTCGGCCGACATAACAGAAGATGAAATTGTTGAATACTTGGAAAACCAAAGTGTAACCCACGCTAAACGACTCATGCGGAAAAACAATGGGATTTTAGAGAAGTCTTTGTCCGTCTGCCTCACATTCAGCCTTTGTACTCTGCCAACCGATGTCCAAATGGGTTATGAAATCCACCCGGTTCGTGCATACATTCCACCAATAACTAGATGCTTCAAATGTCAGAGATTTGGTCACATTGCCCCCAACTGTAAAAGCCACGTTAGATGCGTTCGATGCGGTGAACAACATGAATTTGAAGAATGCCCAAACAAAGACAAACCCAAATGCCTCAGATGCGGGGGCGCGCACTCGGCAGCTTATGCTGGTTGTAACGAAATGAAAAAACAAAAAGAAATACAACACACCAAAATTACAATGAACTTATCATATGCAGAAGCTGCAAAGTCGGTGCAAACAAAATTTAACAGAATCCGTACACACACGTACGAAGCACCAAGACCAAAAACGGACAATGTAACACAACAACAAAGAGAGAACAACGATCAAAACATAGACATTAAAAGAGTTTGTGCCTCGACACAAACCGAATGCACACAACAAACCCAAACGGACAATGTACATGATGGTAAACAAATTGAAGTCGGCCCTCAACTGGCCAAAATACTGCTGGGTACCATACAGATATGTCGTAATGACAAAATCAAAACCAAAGGTGAAGTGGAACATGCCATGAAGGACTTGTTCAGACAGGTTTATAGTAGGGAAATGTCTGGTGAAATTTGCAAGAAGCCGGCTAGCAATCCCTCTGCATCATCTACCCAACCCAAACAAGAAAAACCTGTCAACGAAAGCAAATCGGGCAAACGTAACCCAAAGAAATCCTCGCAACCGGACAATAGCTCACAAAAAGATTCTCAACCCAAACATACAGGCGACTCTGTCCAAAGTATGGAATTACCTGATTGGTGGTCCTCCAACTTCCAAAATCTATGTAAGTAGGACATCTGAATTTTACCACCTTTTCTTATGAACGAGCTGAGTTCGGGCGGCGCTGTTTAGATCGGATGGGTATGCAATATCATCTCCTCACTCCCGGAGCTGAGACATGCGGACCGGTGTTTGCCGGACCCATGCTTGTTGCATATCTTGATGATCACCATAGCGCCTTCCAACACTCTTTCACTACACCTTATGAGAGATTTCATTTACCTTTTAATGTATAAATAATATATTCGAAGATGTTTCTTAAGTTATCATATATTGTATTTTTTATCACCTTTCCTTATGAATGAGCTGAGTTCGGGCGGCGCTGTTTTGATCGGATAGGTATGCAATATTATCTTCTCATTCCTGGAGATATGCGGACCGGTGTTTGCTGGACCCATGCGTGTTGTATATCTTGATGATCACTATAGCGCCTTCCAACAATCTTTCACTATACCTTATGAACGATTTCAGTTATGTATAGATAATATATTCGACGATATATCTTTAGTTAACATTTCTTGTATAATACTGTACTTATAATGCTCAGATAACGTGTTTGACCTGCTGTACCTTCGACATCCCGTTATGACTGGCGTGAATGGCCTTAGTTGCCGATAAACGCCATCTTAAATTAAACAAACAAACAAACAAACAAACAAACAAAGTATGCACTTCAGGTAGAGTGGCACAACCTACCACAGTGGCTCCTATGGAGGCTGAAGAGGTCAGCCTTGCCATAAAAGGTGTTCATACAAATTACTGACTGATAGGGGCGGTCGGGTTGGCGTACGGGTTCTTTCCTCGCCTTTCACCTCTGGCGTCCCGGGTTCGAATCCGGGGCGTGAATGTGGATTGGGTTTGCAGTCCCTACTTGACCGCGTGGGTTTTCCCCTGGGGCATTTCTCTGGGGGTTTTCCTCCCACTTCTAAAACTGCAACTCCTTCTTCGTCATCTCAAGTTGATAATATAGTACAGTTAAAGCTAAAACCGTATAGTTGATGGCATAAAGGGCCTTAGTTGCCGAAGATGCCATAAAATATACAACAACAACAACAACTGACTGATACACAATGATATACATAAGAGCCTCCTGAATCTTTTTGTCAGAATATGATAGATCTTTTTTTAAATACATGTAAAGGCCTAGGTATCGCAAAGGATGTAATGCCGTTGGTCTGGTGTGTTAGGTAAGGGTAACGCACTTTAAAGATCCCAGAGCATTCTTTCGTGACGAGCAAGGGGATTCCCCGGTGTCTCTGGTCATTTCTAATTTCTAATAGACCTGAAACGTAATGACGTCACGCAATGTTTACCGCGGTGCATTATGGGTGAAAAGTGGGACGAAATCTCTGCATATTCTCTAGTTTGCGTGCCTTGTATGCATAGCTCCTAGCGTATTATATAGTCTAGTCAATTTACGATTTGACCTAGAACTAATTGCAATAAAAATCATTCTAAAATGAATCTATGCCGCAACATTCAAATAAACAACATATTACAAATCTAATTGTTTCTTTTGAGTATAAAGGTGTTTTTTAAGCAGTTTTTTTAAGACAAACATTAAGAATTAAAATTTAGTCTGGTAACGTTCCTCAGTATGTATGTATGTATAGTAATACGACCACTTGCGAGCAGACGACGACGTCTCAGAAACTAGTCTGGTAACGTACTCCAACCTACATGTTTCGCGATGGTAGGTGCATGGTAATCACGACCACTTGCGAGCAGAGGGCAGTGTCCAAATCAGGTGCTCGCTTAAGGGAGTGCGCGCCCCCATGACAAATTTTCTCACTGATAAATTCATGTTTCCTCACTAAATTAACACTTTCAGGGACATTATCTTGTCATATTAGGAATAATTAGTGGCGAAGCTTAGGTGTGTGGTATTTATACCAAATTTTTTTCTCACCAAATTTAAACTTCCTGGGGCGTTATATTATGTCATATTTGAAAGAACTTGCTGGACCTGCTTTTATTTTTGCTTTTGGGTGCTGGCCTCCCACTACGTACTGTGTAATATTTTCTTGCGATTTGTTACGATTTTTAAAAAAATCGATACAGGTACAATTTCGTAGCGTGTCGCAGTCATACTGATTTTGTACAATTTGTTGGGCTCGTCCACTGTACGATTTGCTACTGCAACCGCAACATGCGCAATCGTATCAAGTCGTATGGATTCGTAAGGTTTCTTACCCAGATGACGAAGAAGGAGTTGCAGCTTTAGAAGTGGGAGGAAAACCCCCGGAGAAATCTCCAGGGAAAAACCCACGCGGTCAAGTAGGGATTTTAAATTCCAGTTAATCTTGCAAACGGAAAATATGTTGAGAGTTAACGTGGTATTTACAGGAAAAGTCAAGCACCACAGAAACGATCGAGAGGACACAGGAAGGCTCGGTAATACGAAATAATAATAATAGCAAGTTCTTATATAGCGCATTCCATGTCTGTCGACATCTCAATGCGCTTTACAAGTACCTAGAAACTGCCTAAACATCGAGATACATAGGCGTGTGGCGCCTTCGGCTGCCGAGCCAGAAACACCAGGGAGAATCCCCTTCTCTTTACGAATGAATGCTCTGGGATCTTTTAAGTGCGTTACACAACACACTGGACCAACGGCTTTACATCCCTTCCGAAGGATGGAGCAAGTGTGTTTAAGTGCCTTGCTCAAGGGCACAGACACCGCAGCCGGGGATCGAACCCGCAACCCCAGGTTTTCACCCAAATAATGCGAGTCAGTGGCCTAAACCGCTCGGCCACGGTACCCCACGCGACGCGCTGAAGAAGGTCCCGAAATACAAGAAACCTCGCCGCGAACATTTAGACAAATTGAAAACACTGGGTAATAAATAATTCCTCTCGGGAAATAGAGACGAAGCACAAAAAAAGACGTACTGAAACAAATTTCTAGTGTGTCTAAGAAAATGTCCAATTCTAATGAATCTGAGATTGAGAACTTGCTGAAATGGTGAACAAACAATGCGCTATCCTGGTATTTTGAGGTATGTTTGCCGATTCCAATTTATTTTTTAGATATGGTATAATGATTTAAACGTTTGTTGAAAAAGGTGTTAAAATCGTTAATATAAACGGTAAACTTTTCTTTAAATGAGCATTGTCGGCTGGGTGCCGTCACATTTGAGTGGTCAGTTTGGCGAAATGACGCGTAATTTTATTGATTAATTAGGAACTAATTAGTGGTGCGAATCAGCCGGTTCCAAAATATGTTTTAGATATGGTGATGATCTAAATGTTTATAGTAAAAAAGGTGTGAAAATCGTTAACACAAAGGGTACACTTTACTTTGAAGAAGACCGGTTGGCTTTAAAGTATCCTTTTCTTTTGATAATTAAAACGTTTTTGCACATTTTTCCCCACGTACGTAATTTATATTATTATTGAACTTGTAGATTGTTTGGAAGAACTATTAAATGGTAAAAATATAATTTTGTTATGGAGTTTCAGAAATTCGTTGACTTGTTTTTCATTAACACACATTTGTTTGTAATCTTTTGGCGGATTTATTTTAGATATCGAATCCTAGGCTGAATTACTATGGCTGAATCCTAGGCTGAATCCGAGGCCTACTTTACTTTGGTTCACCAGACGTCCCCGGTGCGCTTACAATTTCAGATTGACCCTGTGTCAAAGGTTATCCCACACTGAGCGGCAGGGGAGTTAAATTGGCGAATGAAATGATGAAATTGGCGAATGTATGTAATGATGAAATTGATAAAGGCGGCGTTGTGGTGATACCGAAGATAGCTATGGCGTTCCATAATCATCCGTAGTTTGTCAACACTGCAACAAATTGCAAATCCAAACTTGGTCCCACGGTAATTTTGACCTGCCTTGGAAAATTACACATGACCCTGTCAAAAGTTGTCAGTTTGATGTTCCATTTGAAAGCGGAAGGTCGTAGCTCTCAAACCATGTATATATTATTTATGTTGGTTACACGTTGTACGTCTGGCATTCCGTTAAATTCTGTTTGCTTTTTTTGAGACACCCTGTATAAGACAACACCACGGGTGTTAATTTAACACCACAGTTTGTCTCAAACGCTTAGATCATCGGGTGGTCGTCGTTAAACCTATGCTAGTGCTTTGTCCACCTTGACCCAGAGGAGTGTGTCCAGATCACATTTTTGACACCCCCGACCACCACCACCACCACCACCACATTTTTCCCATGGGTGTTGACATTTTTGGCTGTTCCGACACGGGCGGGAACAGCCTTTGTTTTCGTTACGATTTTTGGCTGTTCCAACACGGTTGGGAACAGCCTTTGTTTTCGTTACGATTTTTTGGCTGTTCCGATTCGGGTCGGAACAGCCTTTGTTTTCGTTACGGTTTTTTTTTTTTTTTTTTGGCTGTTCCAACACGGTTGGGAACAGCCTTTGTTTTCGTTAAGATTTTTTTATTTTTTATTTTTTATTGGCTGTTCCGATTCGGGTCGGAACAGCCTTTGTTTTCGTTACGATTTTTATTCCTTTTTTTTTTTTTTTTTTTTTTTTTTATTCTTTTACTTCTTCCACTTTTTTCAGACGCTATTTCGGACACTTGCACATTGATGATTGACTTCAAACTTCACATGGACATTGGTCACTATGTGAAGTTGTGCACAGTACTAATGACGTCATGATGACGTCATCACGTGTCAGATTAAAGGGGTATGAAGTTTAATAAATTAAATATTCAAAAATCAATAAAAAATCAACCGTTTGACCTACGATCTTGATTCCTTCGGCATATACGATGACTAACAAAGGTCTTTGAGATGCGCACACCCCTTGACCTTTGACCTCGTTTCCTATTGGTCAAACAGATTTTGCCTTGCCATTTGAAAGTGGTGCAAGATATTTGGACAAAGTCACTTGTGTTACACTTCGACTAGGGTGGGGTATCTAAAAAATATTTTTGTGACCTTTGACCTTGCTCACTTCCGGTCGAAACCGGAAGTGGCCCTTAGTTTGAAAGTGAAAGGAGGTATTGAGATGGGGTCAATGGTGTTATTACCAGAGGCCCTTAAGCTTTCCAAAAATATAAGTGATGACGTCATCGTACGAAATAGCGCCCTCTAGCGACAAGATGATTACGTAATTAAATATTCAAAAATCAATAAAAAATCTACCGTTTAACCTACGAATTTGATTCCTTCTGCATATACGATCACCAACAAATGTCTTTAAGATGCGCACATGGCTTGACCTTTGACCTCGTTTCCTATTGGTCAAACAGATTTTGCCTTGCCATTTGAAAGTGGTACAAGATATCTGCATGTGGTCAACTGTATTACACTTGGACCTAGGGTGGTGTATCCAAAAAATATGGTCGTGACCTTTGACCTCGTTTCCTATTGGTCTAACAGATTTTGCCTTGCCATTTGAAAGTGGTACAAGATATCTGCATGTGGTCAACTGTATTACACTTCAACTAAGGTATAAATAATAATCCAAATAATATGGCGATGACTTTTGACCTTGATCACTTCCGGTCGAAACGGGAAGTGGCCATTAGTGTGAAAATGATAGAGGGTATAAATACGGGGTCAAGGGTGTTAATGTCAGAGGCCCTCAAACTTTCCAAAATGTGAGTGATGACGTCATCGTATAAAATAGCGCTCTCTAGGGACAAGATGATTAAATAGTTAAATATAACAACATAGGTGATACATGTAATAGGTCGTCTCGAACACCAGACATGTTCATAAAAGGGAAGGGAACAGCCATGTGTTCGTTGTCAAGAACGAACACAGGTCTAGTTTTTTTTCTTTTCCTTCTTCCATTTTTTTCAGACGCTATTTCGGGCACTTGCACATTGATGATTGACTTCAAACTGCACATGGACATTGGTCACTATGTGAAGTTGTGCACAGTACTAATGACGTCATGATGACGTCATCACGTGTCAGATTAAAGGGGCATGAAGTTTAATAAATTAAATATTCAAAAATCAATAAAAAATCAACCGTTTGACCTACGATCTTGATTCCTTCGGCATATACGATGACTAACAAAGGTCTTTGAGATGCGCACACCCCTTGACCTTTGACCTCGTTTCCTATTGGTCTAACAGATTTTGCCTTGCCATTTGAAAGTGGTGCAAGATATTTGGACAAAGTCACTTGTGTTACACTTCGACTAGGGTGGGGTATCTAAAAAATATTTTTGTGACCTTTGACCTTGCTCACTTCCGGTCGAAACCGGAAGTGGCCCTTAGTTTGAAAGTGAAAGGAGGTATTGAGATGGGGTCAATGGTGTTATTACCAGAGGCCCTTAAGCTTTCCAAAAATATAAGAGTGATGACGTCATCGTACGAAATAGCGCCCTCTACCGACAAGATGATTACGTAATTAAATATTCAAAAATCAATAAAAAATCAACTGTTTGACCTACGATCTTGATTCCTGTGGCATATACGATCACTAACAAATGTCTTTAAGATGCGCACAGGGCTTGACCTTTGACCTCGTTTCCTATTGGTCTAACATATTTTGCCTTGCCATTTGAAAGTGGTACAAGATATCTGGATGTGGTCAACTGTATTACACTTGGACCTAGGGTGGTGTATCCAAAAAATATGGCCGTGACCTTTGACCTTGCTCACTTCCGGTCGAAACCGGAAGTGGCCCTTAGTTTGAAAGTGAAAGGAGGTATTGAGATAGGGTCAATGGTGTTATTACCAGAGGCCCTTAAGCTTTCCAAAAATATAAGTGATGACGTCATCGTAGGAAATAGCGCCCTCTAGCGACAAGATGATTACGTAATCAAATATTCAAAAATCAATAAAAAATCTACCGTTTGACCTACAAATTTGATTCCTTCTGCATATACGATCACTAACAAATGTCTTTAAGATGCGCACATGGCTTGACCTTTGACCTCGTTTCCTATTGGTCAAACAGATTTTGCCTTGCCATTTGAAAGGGGTACAATATATCACGATGGGGTCAACTGTGTTACACTTCGACTAGGGTGGGGTATCCAAACATATAGCAACACCTTTGACCTTCCCTACATGTCAGATTAAAGTGGCATGTAATAATATTCAATATTTAAAAATCGATAAAAACTCAACCGTTTGACATACGATCGTGATTTCTTCATATACAATCACTAACAAAGGTCATCCCGAACACCACATATGTTTATAAAAAGGAGGGGAACAGCCATGTGTTCGTTTTCAACGAACACATTTCTAGTTTTTATTCTTTTACTTCTTCCACTTTTTTCAGACGCTATTTCGGACACTTGCACATTGATGGTTGACTTCAAACTTCACATGGACATTGGTCACTATGTTAAGTTGTGCACAGTACTAATGACGTCATGATGACGTCATCACGTGTCAGATTAAAGGGGCATGAAGTTTAATCAATTAAATATTCAAAAATCATTAAAAAATCAACCGTTTGACCTACGATCTTGATTCCTTCGCCATATACGATGACTAACAAGGGTCTTTGAGATGCGCACACCCCTTGACCTTGGACCTCGTTTCCTATTAGTCAAACAGATTTTGCCTTGCCATTTGAAAGTGGTACAAGATATCTGGATGTGGTCAACTGTATTACACTTGGACCTAGGGTGGTGTATCCAAAAAATATGGTCGTGACCTTTGACCTCGTTTCCTATTGGTCTAACAGATTTTGCCTTGCCATTTGAAAGTGGTACAAGATATCCGCATGTGGTCAACTGTATTACACTTGGACCTAGGGTGGTGTATCCAAAAAATATGGTCGTGACCTTTGACCTCGTTTCCTATTGGTCTAACAGATTTTGCCTTGCCATTTGAAAGGGGTACAATATATCACGATGGGGTCAACTGTGTTACACTTCGACTAGGGTGGGGTATCCAAACATATAGCAACACCTTTGACCTGTACATGTCAGACTAAAGGGGCATGTAATAATATTCAATATTTAAAAATCGATAAAAACTCTACCGTTTGACCTACGATCGTGATTTCTTCATATAAGATCACTTACAAAGGTCATCCTGAACACAATATATGTTTATAAAAAGGAGGGGAACAGCCATGTGTTCGTTGTCAAGAACGAACACAGGTCTAGTTGGCTGTTCCGATACGGTCGGAACAGCCTTTGTTTTCGTTAAGATTTTTTTATTTTTTATTTTTGGTTGTTCCAACACGGTTGGGAACAGCCTTTGTTTTCGTTAAGATTTTTTTTTTTTTTATTCTTTTCCTTCTTCCACTTTTTTCAGACGCTTTTTCGGGCACTTGCACATTCATGATTGACTTCAAACTTCACATGGACATTGGTCACTATGTGAATTAGTGCACAGTACTAATGACGTCATGATGACGTCATCACGTGTCAGATTAACGGGGCATGAAGTTTAATAAATTAAATATTCAAAAATCAATAAAAAATCAACCGTTTGACCTACGATCTTGATTCCTTCGGCATATACGATGACTAACAAAGGTCTTTGAGATGCGCACACCCCTTGACCTTTGACCTCGTTTCCTATTGGTCTAACAGATTTTGCCTTGCCATTTGAAAGTGGTGCAAGATATTTGGACAAAGTCACTTGTGTTACACTTCGACTAGGGTGGGGTATCTAACAAATATTTTTGTGACCTTTGACCTTGCTCACTTCCGGTCGAAACCGGAAGTGGCCCTTAGTTTGAAAGTGAAAGGAGGTATTGAGATGGGGTCAATGGTGTTATTACCAGAGGCCCTTAAGCTTTCCAAAAATATAAGTGATGACGTCATCGTACGAAATAGCGCCCTCTACCGACAAGATGATTACGTAATTAAATATTCAAAAATCAATAAAAAATCAACTGTTTGACCTACGATCTTGATTCCTGTGGCATATACGATCACTAACAAATGTCTTTAAGATGCGCACAGGGCTTGACCTTTGACCTCGTTTCCTATTGGTCTAACAGATTTTCCCTTGCCATTTGAAAGTGGTACAAGATATCTGCATGTGGTCAACTGTATTACACTTGGACCTAGGGTGGTGTATCCAAAAAATATGGTCGTGACCTTTGACCTCGTTTCCTATTGGTCTAACAGATTTTGCCTTGCCATTTGAAAGTGGTACAAGATATCTACATGTGGTCAACTGTATTACACTTGGACCTAGTGTGGTGTATCCAAAAAATATGGTCGTGACGTTTGACCTCGTTTCCTATTGGTCTAACAGATTTTGCCTTGCCATTTGAAAGTGGTACAAGATATCTACATGTGGTCAACTGTATTACACTTGGACCTAGTGTGGTGTATCCAAAAAATATGGTCGTGACCTTTGACCTCGTTTCCTATTGGTCTAACAGATTTTGCCTTGCCATTTGAAAGTGGTACAAGATATCTGCATGTGGTCAACTGTATTACACTTGGACCTAGGGTGGTGTATCCACAAAATATGGTCGTGACCTTTGACCTCGTTTCCTATTGGTCTAACGGATTTTGCCTTGCCATTTGAAAGTGGTACAAGATATCTGCATGTGGTCAACTGTATTACACTTGGACCTAGGGTGGTGTATCCAAAAAATATGGTCGTGACCTTTGACCTCGTTTCCTATTGGTCTAACGGATTTTGCCTTGCCATTTGAAAGTGGTACAAGATATCTGCATGTGGTCAACTGTATTACACTTGGACCTAGGGTGGTGTATCCAAAAAATATGGTCGTGACCTTTGACCTCGTTTCCTATTGGTCTAACGGATTTTGCCTTGCCATTTGAAAGTGGTACAAGATATCTGCATGTGGTCAACTGTATTACACTTGGACCTAGGGTGGTGTATCCAAAAAATATGGTCGTGACCTTTGACCTCGTTTCCTATTGGTCTAACAGATTTTGCCTTGCCATTTGAAAGTGGTACAAGATATCTGCATGTGGTCAACTGTATTACACTTAGACCTAGGGTGGTGTATCCAAAAAATATGGTCGTGACCTTTGACCTCGTTTTTTATTGGTCTAACGGATTTTGCCTTGCCATTTAAAAGTGTTACAAGATATCTGCATGTGGTCAACTGTATTACACTTGGACCTAGGGTGGTGTATCCAAAAAATATGGTCTTGACCTTTGACCTCGTTTCCTATTGGTCTAACAGATTTTGCCTTGCCATTTGAAAGTGGTACAAGATATCTGCATGTGGTCAACTGTATTACACTTGGACCTAGGGTGGTGTATCCACAAAATATGGTCGTGACCTTTGACCTCGTTTCCTATTGGTCTAACAACAGATTTTGCCTTGCCATTTGAAAGTGGTACAAGATATCTGCATGTGGTCAACTGTATTACACTTGGACCTAGGGTGGTGTATCCAAAAAATATGGTCGTGACCTTTGACCTCGTTTCCTATTGGTCTAACAGATTTTTCCTTGCCATTTGAAAGTGGTACAAGATATCTGCATGTGGTCAACTGTATTACACTTCAACTAAGGTAGGGTATCCAAATAATATGGCGATGACTTTTGACCTTGATCACTTCCGGTCGAAACGGGAAGTGGCCATTAGTGTGAAAATGATAGAGGGTATAAATACGGGGTCAAGGGTGTTAATGTCAGAGGCCCTCAAACTTTCCAAAATGTGAGTGATGACGTCATCGTATAAAATAGCGCTCTCTAGGGACAAGATGATTAAATAGTTAAATATAACAACATAGGTGATACATGTAATAGGTCGTCTCGAACACCAGACATGTTCATAAAAAGGAAGAGAACAGCCATGTGTTCGTTGTCAAGAACGAACACAGGTCTAGTTTTTCTTTTTTCTTTCTTCCACTTTTTTCGGACGCTATTTCGGGCACTTGCACATTGATGATTGACTTCAAACTTCACATGGACATTGGTCACTATGTGAATTAGTGCACAGTACTAATAACGTAATGATGACGTCATCAGGTGTCAGATTAAAGGGGCATGAAGTTTAATAAATTAAATATTCAAAAATCAATAAAAAATCAACCGTTTGACCTACGATTTTGATTCCTTCGCCATATACGATCACCAACAAATGTCTTTAAGATGCGCACATGGCTTGACCTTTGACCTTGTTTCCTATTGGTCAAACAGTTTTGCCTTGCCATTTGAAAATGGTACAAGATATCTGGATGGGGTCAACTGTATTACACTTCGACTAGGGTGGAGTATCCAAAGATATGGCAACACCTTTGACCTTCCCCACATGTCAGATTAAAGGGATGTAATAAAATTAAATATTTAAAAATCTATAAAAAATCAACCGTTTGACCTACGATCGTGATTCCTTCATCCCATACGATCACTAACAAAGGTGTTTAAATAATTAAATATAACAATGTAGGTTATAATAGGTCGTCTCGAACACCAGACATGTTCATACAAAGGAGGGGAACAGCCATGTGTTCGTTGTCAAGAACGAACACAGGTCTAGTTATAATTACAATTCTGAAAATTCGCGTTCTCAATCCGTATATTTTTGCAAGAATATCGTTAAAAAAACACCTTTGTTTTGTAATCCGAAACCATAAAGCAGTGCAGTAATTACCCCAACGTTCTTGCTTCCGCATCCAAATCTCAGGGTTGATGTTCACACCAAATTTCAAATTGATATTCATGCTCCGTTTGAAAAAAAACACGTTCCAGCACGTCTAGTGATGAAAACAAAAAGACAAAAACCACACTACCAAAGCAATAGATGGTCGGGGATCACCCGATCACATGAAAAGGTTAACAGCAAGTAGCGAAAATGGAAATTTATCATCAGCCACTTTGAGAAGTAACCAATCACAATGCAAGCCAGTTATTTACCAGGAGGAAGTTGTCATTGGTTGATATTGGCGTTGCTCGATGGAAAGTAGCCAATCAAGCTGTTTCTCAAACTGTTGTGCACGACGTAGAAGCGTGCTTGCCACGTGCACACGAACATTTGCAGCATATAGATGGTCGGGGATCACCCGATCACATGAACAGGTAAACAACAGCAAATAGCGAAAATGGAAATTTATCATCAGTCACTTTGAGAAGTAACCAATCACAATGCAAGCCAGTTATTTACCCAGAGGAACTTGTCATTGGTTGATATTGGCGTTGCTCGATCGAAAGTAGCCAATCAAGCTGTTTCTCAAACTGTTGTGCACGACGTAGAAGCGTGCTTGCCACGTGCATACGAACATTTGCAGCATATATATACGGGTGCACTGACTAACTTTCCCCACATTGTCAGCTAGCTGACTGGAGAGTTCTTCGATTACACCATTTTGCATACAATTTTAAGGTAAGCAAACGAGGAATATCGTGTTTATTATTATCTGTTTTATCTGTTTTATTATGGGTACTGAAATTGATTTAAAAAAAATATAACACTGCTATTATTAATAAAAATATTAACATAAAAACATAAAAAGAAAACCAATAAAATATAAGGAAATAAGAAAATAAGGAAACAGAAATAAGGTTAGAAACAACCAAGATCTTTAGTAATAAAACAATGACAGAAAAAAGAAATAATAAAAGTTGGTTTAAAAAATAATAATATAAAAAGTTAATTAATACAAATAGACAACAGGAACAAATAAAGTATAAAAAAAATTAAGCTAAATGGTACTAAATCTAAAAAAGGTACATGACACTAACAAAGTATCTCGGTCTGTGAATGAGAAGTTAATTTTTTTTCAATCCCAAGGTCTCTAGTTAACTAAACGGAACAGAACAGAAAACGACCAGTACAATTAAAAATGCATTTAAAAAACTGAAACTGAAAGAGATTATCTCGGGTTGGTGATTCCCAAGATGAAATATCTCAGTAAGACAGAATTCCACAATCATTGCGTGTCTTTGAAACATGAAATAAGGCCAACAGTTGAACAGTTCCCACAGAACCTCATTATGACATGACTCCGTGCCTGAAGTTTCCGGCCGCCGATGCAATAATTATACATGAAGAGCAAACATTACGAGAATGATCTAGTAAGGACAAATAATATACTTAGTTCGCGTTTACACTACACTAAGATAGATTCAGCATTTGTATTGCCACAGCCAAATCTCAAAACTTGCCGCGTCTACACTGCAGTACATTTTGATTCAGGTTCAATCCGCCTATCAAACCGCAGAAACCACTGATGAATAATTGTACATCCGTATATTCGTAGGGCTGCGTTTCACTTACGCAAACGTTGCCAAGTTCGCCACTGATTACAGTGTTTTTGTGCACTCGTCTATGGAAAGCCGGATACCAGTTGTTGGCGCCCCATTATTGGGGTGTTTCTCTAACGTGGCGCACTTTGATTTCCGTTCTCTCTTGGCGCAATAAACAATATGTTGCACTTGGCGTGAAAAGGAAATCAAGTTATCAAGTACCTTCACAAATTCCCAAACTAAAATATGGAAAAGAATCATTCTTTTACGAGAAATTTACCGAAATGTGAAGGCATCGCCGTTTGCTTCAGGTTGACGTGACATCATACACGAGAGCCTGTAATAGACCGTATCGAATAGCCGCCATTTCGTGGGGCACCTTTTGTTACTTAAACCGTTCAACAATGGAAGCACAATATGTGCAACCATGCTTGTCCTCGAGGAACAAAGAAACTGCCCCACAAAATGGCGGCTATTCGATACGGTCTATAGGCATTTCACGTGAATAAAATCATGCCTATCTGCGTTGTGTCCTATATCACGGTGTGTGCGTGCAAATGGTCATCACAGGCCACCGTGGCATGGTTCTCAACATTTCACCCAATCAGCGTCGAGTGCGCCACGTAACTTAGGGAACACTCATCGGCATCGGTTGAAGTTTATTCAATTATTTGTGTCAATTGTACTTGGCCAAAATAAGCGAATGGCTGTTTTTGTGGAAGACATATATTTCTGCATTAAGCTGTACAATCCTGAACCTTATATGCTGAGGGATTTTGTTGTGAATGGATATGTTATAACTATCACCGTACTCAATGATCGTCTAATTGAGCTGCTCCCACTAACGCCCAAACGAGATATCGCCTCTTTCTGCAGCCCGATCGAGCGATTAAACCTGGCAGCTTGAACAACCGCGCCGTTCCATTAGTCGAAATCGCTCAATGTAGCGATTACACTAAATTTAGCGAAAGTTCCCGACTGGTAAGCGCGCGCTTTAAATAGCGCGCTACACCTGTCGTACAATACCGAAAAGAAAACTCGCGATCTGATTTTGGTGGGATAAATTAGTTTTTCTTCATTTGAATGCTAAATTGTAAACGTATTGAGTCTCGTTAAATGCGTCATTTATTATTAAACGTGTAGGCATATTACTATTATTATTACATCTGAAATTCGTGATTTCACAGACATCATCTGAAATACAAAACTAACCCACTGATATCAACTAAAAGAACAGCAACATTTCTGGCGACGCTGCATGCTGCCATCAGATTTTTTTGCAGTGTGCTCGTTCCTACAGAATATAGAAAAGCCATTTAACCTGATTACCAATGGTTTTGATATTCCATCCACTAGCACGTTAGAGCTAAGCTGACATAGAATTTGGGGCAAGGGGGAGAGAGGAGGGGTGCTCTTGAATTAAGTGTGTACGATTAGCCTTTTAGAAGTATGGCGGAACAAAAGGAGAGGGCGCAATTTTATTTTGGTATGAATTTTTTTCTTTCCAAAAACATGATTTACATGTTGCAATTATAATACACAGACAGAATTTTAAATAAATAAATGAGTTATACCCACTTCAATGTGCGCCCTCCTATATATTGTGTCTGCCATACTTCAAAAAGGCTCATGTATACTGCCTCTATATACAGGAACGAACCAGAACATCAAGCAGTATGGCAAGATTCCTCGCTGTTGGCTTGGTCCTCGCCTATCTGGTGGCTACGTCTGCTGGATTTGGCTGGCGTGTGTGGGGCAAGTAAGATCGGTATTATTTCCAAATTTAGTGCCATCTGATGCAATAGATTTTCGTAATGTATGCAAATTCCACGCATACTTTAATAACAAGAGGTTGCTCTTAACGACCACAATGGTGACGTCACGCAAGTAACTAGACCTCGGACAAACATTGTTGCATTGTGCTATAAACCTGCGTGTCTGTAAGTGTCGTTTGTTGTCGGTTGTTTTCTAAACAAATATAACATGGAGGGTGTATCAGAAAAAAGTATATACTCATAAGTCATAACATTGTTAAAATGGAAATTGTATTAGAAGAGTGGCCTCTCACATATCGGCAGACATAGGTTTCATGTTTTTATTAACGTCGTCATGTTGGGAATTTCACGCCTGACTCGACTGAACACGATAAAAATCTCGTAATTACTCGATTGTAATAATTCTAACGACGACCGGGGTCGTACGACAAACTTATTATAATCGGATTGTAATGGTATTACAATAAAGTGGGGTCACACGAGCAACACAATCTATTTATTTATTTATTTCCCCTCCCCCCGTGAAATTGGAGCTACAAGGCTACATTTATTGCCAATAAAACAAAACGTATAAACCATACAATCTTTACGCCATTGTTACTCAAAATAAGTTACATATTTAAAATTTAGAAGCTTACGAATTCATACCATAAATCTTTCAAAAAAAACCCCACCAGATTATATCGAAATGTTTAAGCTCGCCACCACGTTGTGTCAAAACCACCACCACCTTATGGCAAAGGAATCAGATTTTTAAAACCACCACCTGTTGTCGACAAAAACAAAAGTAAAGAAAAGTGTCAAAAAACCAATAAAATAATGTCAAAAATCCAAAAATAACTTTAAAAACACGCATAATGATAACAAAAACACTTCATTTTCACTCTAAGAATTTTTCTGTCTGTGCCTTCTGGTTTCCTTGACCAATCAGTTTTTTTTTTGCGACGGCGCTCAACACCTCCTCTGACGTAGGACACCCATTCTTGTTCGGTGGGCTGTTCGGCAGGCCGTTCGGCAGGCCGTTCGACGGGCCGGTCGGCAGGCTGGTCTGCAAGCCGGTCTGCGAGCTGATCGGCTGGCCGATCTGCAGGCTGGCTGGTCTGTGGACTGGTCTTCGGGCTGGTCTACAAACTGGTCTACGGGTTGGCTGATTTGTGAAGTGATCTGCGGACTGGTGTGCGTGCTGATTTACGGGCTGGTCTACGGGCTGGTCTACAGGGTGGTCGGCGGGCTGGTCCTCGGGCTGGCCAGCGAGCTGGTCTGCGGGATGGTCGGCGGACTGGTCAGATTGCATGTGTTCCTCCTCTGAATCATCTAGTGTCTCGATATCACTTTCATCCTTGGCTGTTTTTCGACAACCGCCGTCTTCACATTCCCCTTTATTTTCCCTTTCCTTCCTTTTCCTGGCAGATTGCGTTTCATCCCTGCCCTCGTCATTTGCTTCGGGTCTGTCGTACGGCTTGTCGTGCCAAAAGGCCCGGTGATTGCGGCTTCCGCACGTAAAACACCGACCCCTAGCTGGACAGTCTCTCACGAAATGATCAGTGCTGTCACACAATCTGCAGGTTTTCTGTTGACCCTGATGATAAGCCGGTAGATTAAATCCCGCGTACTTGATGTAGCTCGGTATAGACTTCTTTAGATTCTTGACCACACAACTGCGTACCCCTGTTTCAACCTTCCCGTCGAAAGCATAGTGTTGCCTCAGTACGTTGGCTACAGTTCCGTATTCGGACAGCAGATTGGCCACAGCCCTGTCACTAATCTCGTAGGGTACTTAACGTAATCAACCACAGAAACCCTGATATTTGCCCTTTCGCAGTGAACATACTCTTTATTAAAGGAGCGTGTCCATATTTTCTGGAAATTTGATCTACATGTATATCTAACTTAACAATCATATAATGATGATCAAGTGATTATTTTTGGGGATTATGACCCAGGGACCGCCGGGGTGAATGAATTCGATACAAATGTGGACAAACCGTCCGTATACGCCTTTCTTAATATTTATTCATGACGGACCAAAGCGAGGCTATAGTTCCTCTCATTTCAGTGCCGGATTGTATGCGTGCGATAAGCCTACGAACGTACCGTGCTCCAAGTTGACAGCGTAAAACGTTCGTCGTTGGACCTTTTTAGGTTTGCTTTTGTAGATTTCTGAGTGATAATGACCGACAGAAGCAGGGCACATCAAAATTAGGAGAGACGAAGGACCGATCTTCGAAGGACATTTTTTAAAAATTATTTCGAACCGTGTCCGGAAATTGGGCCATGCAGCGACGGTGACTCTTTGTCCTCCCTCTGTTGATTTATTACGGGTAAGAATTTACAAGTCGGACATCACGATATAAGTTTAAACATGACTAATTAACTAATGTTAGCCGTCAGTAAGTGCAGATCTGATCGAAAAACAAAAATTTGGCAGGAAGAAATTACGATTCATGTTCGAACAAATCTTTGCCATTTTTCAGCCGATCTCGTATTCGTATAATTTATGAGGCAGTACAAGAAGTCTGACTTGTAAATTCTCTCCTTTTTCATATAAAATGGTACCATTGGTAAGGGTTGAGAAGTTGATCAGAATTTATTTTCTTTAAAATTACCCATCTAGCATTGGAATGTGCAGATTTGATGGAATAAATTTCAAGTGGAAACAATTTAAGATTTTGTGGGAAAACATTTTTTTCAGCCTGTGTCTCATATGTTTTGCACACAAGGTTCAGCTGACTCTGAAGCCATGATCAACTTCTCAATTCTTTCGGGTACCTTTGTGCGAGAAATTGCCAACTACATTTTTTTTTTGACAATTTGCAAATGAATTATTTAGGCCTACCATTAAAAAAATCATGCATCAAAGCAACATGTATTTTAAAGGTTTTTGAATTATGAATGAGTGAAATTTTAAAAGGCACGCTTAGTTTTGTAATGCTGTGCATACCATTTTAAAGGTTTACCAATCAATCATGTCTTTAAACAGAATGAATGAAAGCAATGATTGAAAGATAGGGCCTGAACATTTTCTTGTGATAAGCAGATTGTTTTACTATAGTAATTTATAGTACTAATCTTATAATTGACATTATTAGTATACAGCTTGCTGTGTTGCTAATGCAGGCACGTCAGTCTTTCCAAAAATCTATTTTTTTTTAACAGAAAAATAATTGTAGTGATGACTATAGTCTATACATGTAAATTGTAAAGAATAAACAAACTTGGAGGTCAGAGTTCAATTGTAATGTAGCATTTATTTTGTGTAGTCGGAGGCCATGCATGCTTCCAAATTTTGTTCACATGTACACTTGTCTATATAGGAGCAGGGGTCGATATCACAAAGATTTGTGACGCGTCGCAGATATAGCCAAATCCATCGCAACTCGCTGAACCTGTTGCGAGATGCAATGGATTTGGTATACTTGCGACGCGTCGCAAGTCTTTGACCCCATGGGTGCTGTTTAAGCTTAAGCAGGAATATACATGTACCTTCATAGCTCAAAAAAATTAACTTTCAAAATCCACTAGCTAATCTCATGACATCAGTATAAGCCAAGCAGCACCGTGAAATTGGACACTTTTACAGTGGAGCTTTCATAAGGGCACACTGCAGTGTCTACATGTATTCACTCCTTGGACAGTTTGCTCCAAATTTTAACAAAGGTGTTAAATACAACAGTGGAATTTCATTCATGATTATCAAATAACTGTCGTAGTTGCATGTACATCTGCTAAGTAGGCCTCCATGTTATGTGAAAACACCATGGAGTGTACATGTACATGTACTTACACCATGGAGCTATAAATAGCTCCATGCTTACACGTAGCTGATCACATGCTCACAGTTTTGTGTGTGGTTGTCCTTTGCAATATACATGTAGGCTACATGTAAGTCGCATACAGCTAGCTGCAGGGCATTTGGGGGAAAAGTACGTCTTGTGTAGCTGTAATTCTATCATCATTTATCAAATATGGAAGCCCCAGATACGAAGTAGCAACAGGACATTTTACTTAAAGAAGACCAAAGCGTAGAGACAAAGGATTGCACACTCTTCTGTCGGGAGAAGCCGCAATTAGTCAGGAACTATACGGACTGATGAGAATCCCGTGTATACACGTGTCCCGATGGGGAATAAGATTGACCTCCATCTATAGATGGAGGTCAATCTTATTCCCCATTTTCTGAAAAAAAGCAGAGGAATCGCTTTTGTTAGGAATCTGCCTAAAAGTAAAACAGCATTTAATTGTAATTACTATTCATTTCCCCCATGGCTCATCAAATGCACATCAAGGACACAGCCTTGTCACTCTACTACACTGTATCAAGGAGGTATGACTTGTACATGCACACTAATCTGTGTACACAGGGGTTTATGGGGTACTTGCATTGTTGTCCTATTTTCCCTTTTCTTTAGAATTCCTCTGTGGGGTACCACTGTTCCTTTTGAATTTCTTTATGGGGTACCATTGTTCCATTGTGTTTGGTACCCCACAAGTGTGTCCGTGTTAGACCACAGTACAGCTGAACTAAACACTTGTGTATAGGCACTGCAAAAGTGCCCTGTTTTAACAAGATTTTTGTAACATCAGCATGAAAAGCTTCTTATAAAGGTGGATCTATTCTTGTATTAATAATTTTTATCACTGTTCCCCTATAGAGACTGCAAAAGTAAATACATGTACTAGTAAATGCTCAACATGGGTTTGTGCCCGGGGTTTGTGTGTGCCAGCGGGTGGATTGACTGCTATCTTAAATGTGACATTGAAATTTTTGGTTGAAAAAAAGACCCTAAATTACAACAAATTTTACCTCGCAGACATACTTTGCCGACAGAGATTCCATCTGCCATGCCGTACTTTATTGCAACTCTGCTAATTTGTGGGTCCAAGGAGTAGAAAAGGGAAAGAGAAAGAAATTGTTAGAATGCAATGGAGCATGACATAATTAAAGTGTTTTCATTGCTAAAATCAAGTTTCCTGACCGAATTTACCCTATTTGTCCTCCAGATTGGAAGTGTGAATAATAGAGCCCATGTTTTTCTGCTAGCAGCTACGTGCGTTTCCCCACATGGCTATTTTGTTCCCAGACACCCCCCCCCCCCCCTCCCCCCCCCCCCCTCCCCCCCCCGCAAAAACCTATGGAGGACAAACTTGGGACGGTCGTCACCTTGACAAGATTTGGGAAGTTGATCATAAAAATGTTTCATGTTTTGCACAGTATGCACACAAGGTATGAATTTACGAAGACCCAGAGGGGACATTTAAGTATTATGCTTCTTTTTATTTTTAATACGTACGTACGTGATAATAGTACGTACGTACGTGATAATAATAAGTACGTAAGTATTATTATCACGTACGTACGTGATGACAATACGTACGTACGTGATAACAATACGTACGTACGTGATAATTTATTACGTACGTACGTGATAATACTACGTACGTACGTGATAATAATACGTACGTACGTATTATTATCACGTACGTATGTGATAATACTACGTACGTACTTAATATTATCACGTACGTACGTATTAAATTATCACGTACGTACGTGATAAATTATCACGTACGTACGTAGTATTATCACGTACGTACGTATTACAAAAATAAAAAAGGAAAATACTTAAATGTCCCCTCTGGGTCTTCGTATGAATTAGCCATGATCAACTTCCCAATTCTTTCCGAAATTTGTTAACATTTCCATGCTAATATTACGATTTCTTAACAGAATTTCACGTTTTGGTGGTTGATTTTAATATGCCGTAATAAAGGAAAATGTAGTGCAGGCATTTCAGTAACATTTTACCACGAAGGCACGACACGAGCATGACGAGTGAATATATGCATGTACATGTACTGTGTAGTGTAGGCATATACAAACATGTCGTTCGTTTAATACGATTTTTCATCAGATAATGCGGATGTAAACACCATCATTTTACAGCAGATCCTACCTTCCAAATCTTGCACCTACGCCGCTGAGAAGTACCTGCATTCTTTGCCAAACTGTCCGTCTTTTGATATAATCCTGGAGTCGACCATAAATCGACGAAACCTTTGGCTAAGCTAAGGTCCCTTGCGTTGACATCGATAGCTGCCATGCATCGTGCGTGCGTTGAATGGTTTGTTTACTTTTCGGAGGAACTATAGCCTCGCTTTGGTCCGTTTATGAATAAATATTAAGAAAGGCGTATATGCAGTGAAAAGCAACTTGGCTCCATCGGGATTCGAACCGCGGACCTTCTGCTTAAAGCGAATGCAATAAGACTACGTCTTCGCCTAATCACTCTAACTTCCGGGAAAATATCAATCAGAAAATGTCTTCCTTTGATTCATAGGCCTATGTGCTCTACTGTAGTTACAATTAACAATAATATCGCGTTTTTTTTTATTTATCCACCTTGTATAAAGGCCTGCAGCGGTTATGCCGTATACTTCCCCATATCTTCCTCTTTTTGAGCCGCATTTCTTTTTCTCAGGAGATACGAGCGAGACCTTGACGACATGACTACTGATCAAGCCTTCCGTGCGTTGGACAGGAACGAGGATGATTTCCTGACGATGGACGAATGGTTACAAGACGGCGGAGTGGAAAAGGATTTCAATGAAATATTGGACCGTGCCGACGGAAATGGTAAATATGTGTGATCTGAACGTTTATGTCCGTTTGCACCATGATTTCCACAGGCAAATTTTGTGTAAACATTAGGGTATCTTTCTAAAACCCAGTCTATACTGTATGGCAAACATTTCACATTTTTTCCAGAAAGGTTGTGGACAGGTTTGGACTGTGGACAGCCCATAAAACATTAGCAAACAACATCAAACTTCACCAGCAAACCGTGTTTGCTGCTGTTTGGACATGCAGCTTTTGGCAAACATCCGTTTGCTCATGTTTTATGTCTGAACCAATCAGGAACCAGTTTCAGGTCATGTGATTAGGGCCAGCCGAGCGTGTTCACGTGACCGTTCAAGATGGCAGCCCCTAGTGACGCTAAAGACTGGACGAGCTCACATCTGTCGCCGCGTTTGCTCATTGTTTGTTTGTTTGTTTCTTTTTTGGCGTCTTCACCGAACACTTACAACTTTTCTTATAAGTGCAGAGGCACGTACAACACACGAGCCTTCACTTTGTCGTCCGTGCTTTTTATGCGGGAAATTCTTTTAAATTTCCCTCCAATTTATACAAAACACAACAAACATTGCCAAACTGCACCAAACAAACGTTGTGCGAAGTTTGCTTCCGTTTGCCAATGTATATAGGCACACAGAAAACTTGAGCAAACATACCTGTTTGGTGATGTTTGCCAGTGTAGACGAGGCTTACACGCTCTCCTACCTCATGTCCTTGATGATCTTTCTTATACAGTTCCCAACAGGAACTTCAGAGAGGCTTATTTTCAGAGTTCCAAGTCCACAGATTAGGCTTATTGTAAACAACTATTTCGTTGGGCCCATTCCCAGATAATTTGGGATGTTAGGGCCGATTTCACAAAGCGCTAAGATTCGTCCTAGGAATTAAGCGTTACTCGTCTTATCTTGGAACCAATCCTAGGACCGATTTCACAAAAATTAAGATGCGTTCAATTCGTCCTAATTCCCATAGCAAAACGGCCCAACTCTTCCTAACTTAAGATCGATGTTTAGGTCGTCTTATCTGTACGAATGCATGGAGTAAATGCAGTCACCGATGGCGCTTATATCTTCTGCTTGCCGATCGCGAAGCTATCCCGGCGTACGGCAGCAGGCAGGCGGTCATACAGGTGGGATTTTCTTTTGCCGCGATAGGCGAAATTCTCTTGAAAATGAGGCGTAATTTAAATGGCAGAAATTCACTTACCGAAACAGGTTATAAGCCTAGGCATTTTTATGTCTATCAACGTGTCGTGAAGACATAACTTGCATGTAGCCCTAGGTTTGATTTCGGCAAAAAGTATACATATACAACAATAAAAACCATGAAATACATGTACATACATGTGTACACTTTACTGTGTTGAAACAGGCTGAAAGATACTTATGATGCGCGCGCGCGTGCTAGTTCGCACGATGCACCCGAGAAAATACATTTATGTAAATTAGATAAATACACATTAAACAAATTTCCGTCAAGCATACTGATATATGCACATAAATGTGTGTGCCACTGTACATCTAGGTTCAAGTACATCGACTTGCATTTTTTTCACGTTATTTACCTTTCATAACTGCCGACAAAATGCGACAATACGCCAAGCAGACGACTATACAAAGTCGGCCATTTTGATGTGTAATGTGCGTGCTGTTGTATTCGGTACTGTTAACAAACATGGTACAGCCGTTGATAAATCGCCGTTTTGTGAAATCGATCATAGCACACGTCTTAGCCAAGATCGATCTTAGAGCTCGAACTCTTCTTAAATCCTATAGGATCGATCCTAAGAGGAGTTTTGTGAAATCGGCCCCAGGGATGAATCCTGTGGTTACACGACTAATGATTCCACCAATAGGTCAATTTAAAAGTATATTGCTGTCAGAAGTAGAAAATCGTTATGTTGAACAATTTCGTTATAACAGGTTTGTTTTCGTTATAACTATTTTTTCGAAGACACCACGACTAGCGTTCGAAACGTTCCGCATTTAAACAACTCTTTCAAGAAAGCGAATGTGAAATGTGTAATGAATTCGTTTTAAGATAACACCCCGTACAATTATGGCAAGATTATTTTAGGAATTTGACCGTGCTTCTTATGAAAATTACTTTCGCTCTACAATTCATTTCGGTTTCTTCCTCAACAGAAGACGACAAGATTTCTTTGGCCGAGTTTAAAATATTGAAGAATCCCAAGGCCGGGCAATAAACGTCCACCAGAACCGAGTGATTTCGACAGGAATGCGTATCCTATACGTCGAAGTCGGATGCTGCACTAATGACAGCTAATTAACTTTTTAATCTATTGAGCTTTGTTTTTCCGCCTTCAATGTCTTGACTATTGCTTAATTATTATTTAACATTAAAAACCACACTATTACATTTGACACGGTGGTAATCAATACAATCAAAAAGATCTACATGTTCATAGATCAAGAAAAATAAACTTTATGGCAAACAAAGAAAGATAAAACGTAAAGATACGATTTCGCATCCATTTCAAGACGTTTCTGAAACCGTAACTACCTAACATTAATTTTAATCTTACCAGAGCCAATCCTTTCATGATGAAAGGTTTTTAAAATTGATGCGTTCATATTACGGAAACAAATTGGATTAACGTACTAAAGGAGTATGACCAGATCACATTTTTTTTAAACCCATAATTCCCCGAGGCTTACCATAACATATCATACCATATCATCACATCCGTCATATTTTTCTCATTACGAATCTGAAACTCCCACACTTCTAGGCCGCATATTTCCGAAGATATCGTCGAAAAACCACCGTAAAGTAATTTATCGGGAGCGGACTGCATGCAGGGTGTTGAACAGTTATGAACACACCGCCACATATCATCTGCGTGTGCATAACAAAAATTGGGAACGGTTTTGGGTGCAAAGCAGCCCAGTATCCTAGCTTTATTTGCGCGAATCGCTAACAGCGCACAAGATGCACCTGACTATTTGTGTTGTTGGTGGCGCTGTTCCGTTAGACAGGCGATTTAGACTGGATTCCGCCCCACTTACTCGACATACGACGATTGAAGATGAGAATCATTCGTAGTATGTGGAATTTGTGGAGCGGAAACCAGTCTAGTACTTGCGATTGGTAACGGGTTCCCAGCTAGCTTAGCGCGGTGAAACACGGCAAATGAATAGGCACCCGCCAGTGTCTTCCGATCCACAGATCGTTCAACGCACGAGTCGATCGTTTCACTCAAAATTAGGGTCATCGAAAACCTGATCTTGTGTATTCGGATTTTTTACCGGGAGGTTCCAATGTGAGTAAAAATAACGCTACAGCTATTAGATAAAAATATAGTCGGAAAAGCCAACTTTAGTCATGTCAGTCCGATTTCGAATTCTGCTACTAAAGCGAAACAGCGCGATTTCGATTCGTGTCACTATTTACGATCAAGACGTTAACTTACTCTCCAATTTCCACCTTAATATTTTGTATTTTGTTTGTTTTCTTGTTATGAATATTATTTTTGCGATGTATTTTATGTGATTGTTAAGTTAGATCTAGATCACATTTCCAGAAAATCTGGCCACGCTCCTTTAAACAATTATTTTTAGTCTACAAAATATGATTATAAAATACATAATCAACGAGAAAAGAAAATAGGAACGTACAATTAACTTGCATGTACTGCTTAAACTATGCTTTGCATGAGAAATCATAATTATTTTCTTGCTTCCTTTAATTTTCTGCTGTGTGACTTCCATTAAAACCTCGTATATTCAGCATAACCATCGCTTGGAATTGTATTTTCCCTTGCAGTGTCTGATATTCGTGTTTTTAATCGCTTAAAATTGTATTTTTCCTTGGAATGTTTTTAATAAGATTGGAGTAGTGGTTTTAAGGGGAATTACCAAGAAACAAAAGACCTTGTGCTCAACAAGTGCAACTCGAAAATTATTTTAATGCAAAGAGCAAGGAAAATACCAACCGAAAAGCAGATACGAACTTTCCAAAGGCAATATTAACGATGCGTCACACTATGGGCGCCGCCATTTTGTCCGAGTACGGGCCAAGTATGACGTCTTTGCGCACAAGTCCTTTGGGCATTCCTATGGCAATACACGAAAAGGTTGTCCTCAAAACGTATCCAGACAAAATGGCGGCGCCCTTGTTGCGAGGCATCGCTTTTTTGCGACGGCGCTCAACACCTCCTCTGACGTAGGACACCCATTCTTGTTCGGTGGGCTGTTCGGCAGGCCGTTCGGCAGGCCGTTCGACGGGCCGGTCGGCAGGCTGGTCTGCAAGCCGGTCTGCGAGCTGATCGGCTGGCCGATCTGCAGGCTGGCTGGTCTGTGGACTGGTCTTCGGGCTGGTCTACAAACTGGTCTACGGGTTGGCTGATTTGTGAAGTGATCTGCGGACTGGTGTGCGTGCTGATTTACGGGCTGGTCTACGGGCTGGTCTACAGGGTGGTCGGCGGGCTGGTCCTCGGGCTGGCCAGCGAGCTGGTCTGCGGGATGGTCGGCGGACTGGTCAGATTGCATGTGTTCCTCCTCTGAATCATCTAGTGTCTCGATATCACTTTCATCCTTGGCTGTTTTTCGACAACCGCCGTCTTCACATTCCCCTTTATTTTCCCTTTCCTTCCTTTTCCTGGCAGATTGCGTTTCATCCCTGCCCTCGTCATTTGCTTCGGGTCTGTCGTACGGCTTGTCGTGCCAAAAGGCCCGGTGATTGCGGCTTCCGCACGTAAAACACCGACCCCTAGCTGGACAGTCTCTCACGAAATGATCAGTGCTGTCACACAATCTGCAGGTTTTCTGTTGACCCTGATGATAAGCCGGTAGATTAAATCCCGCGTACTTGATGTAGCTCGGTATAGACTTCTTTAGATTCTTGACCACACAACTGCGTACCCCTGTTTCAACCTTCCCGTCGAAAGCATAGTGTTGCCTCAGTACGTTGGCTACAGTTCCGTATTCGGACAGCAGATTGGCCACAGCCCTGTCACTAATCTCGTAGGGTACTTAACGTAATCAACCACAGAAACCCTGATATTTGCCCTTTCGCAGTGAACATACTCTTTATTAAAGGAGCGTGTCCATATTTTCTGGAAATTTGATCTACATGTATATCTAACTTAACAATCATATAATGATGATCAAGTGATTATTTTTGGGGATTATGACCCAGGGACCGCCGGGGTGAATGAATTCGATACAAATGTGGACAAACCGTCCGTATACGCCTTTCTTAATATTTATTCATGACGGACCAAAGCGAGGCTATAGTTCCTCTCATTTCAGTGCCGGATTGTATGCGTGCGATAAGCCTACGAACGTACCGTGCTCCAAGTTGACAGCGTAAAACGTTCGTCGTTGGACCTTTTTAGGTTTGCTTTTGTAGATTTCTGAGTGATAATGACCGACAGAAGCAGGGCACATCAAAATTAGGAGAGACGAAGGACCGATCTTCGAAGGACATTTTTTAAAAATTATTTCGAACCGTGTCCGGAAATTGGGCCATGCAGCGACGGTGACTCTTTGTCCTCCCTCTGTTGATTTATTACGGGTAAGAATTTACAAGTCGGACATCACGATATAAGTTTAAACATGACTAATTAACTAATGTTAGCCGTCAGTAAGTGCAGATCTGATCGAAAAACAAAAATTTGGCAGGAAGAAATTACGATTCATGTTCGAACAAATCTTTGCCATTTTTCAGCCGATCTCGTATTCGTATAATTTATGAGGCAGTACAAGAAGTCTGACTTGTAAATTCTCTCCTTTTTCATATAAAATGGTACCATTGGTAAGGGTTGAGAAGTTGATCAGAATTTATTTTCTTTAAAATTACCCATCTAGCATTGGAATGTGCAGATTTGATGGAATAAATTTCAAGTGGAAACAATTTAAGATTTTGTGGGAAAACATTTTTTTCAGCCTGTGTCTCATATGTTTTGCACACAAGGTTCAGCTGACTCTGAAGCCATGATCAACTTCTCAATTCTTTCGGGTACCTTTGTGCGAGAAATTGCCAACTACAGTTTTTTTTTGACAATTTGCAAATGAATTATTTAGGCCTACCATTAAAAAAATCATGCATCAAAGCAACATGTATTTTAAAGGTTTTTGAATTATGAATGAGTGAAATTTTAAAAGGCACGCTTAGTTTTGTAATGCTGTGCATACCATTTTAAAGGTTTACCAATCAATCATGTCTTTAAACAGAATGAATGAAAGCAATGATTGAAAGATAGGGCCTGAACATTTTCTTGTGATAAGCAGATTGTTTTACTATAGTAATTTATAGTACTAATCTTATAATTGACATTATTAGTATACAGCTTGCTGTGTTGCTAATGCAGGCACGTCAGTCTTTCCAAAAATCTATTTTTTTTTAACAGAAAAATAATTGTAGTGATGACTATAGTCTATACATGTAAATTGTAAAGAATAAACAAACTTGGAGGTCAGAGTTCAATTGTAATGTAGCATTTATTTTGTGTAGTCGGAGGCCATGCATGCTTCCAAATTTTGTTCACATGTACACTTGTCTATATAGGAGCAGGGGTCGATATCACAAAGATTTGTGACGCGTCGCAGATATAGCCAAATCCATCGCAACTCGCTGAACCTGTTGCGAGATGCAATGGATTTGGTATACTTGCGACGCGTCGCAAGTCTTTGACCCCATGGGTGCTGTTTAAGCTTAAGCAGGAATATACATGTACCTTCATAGCTCAAAAAAAATAACTTTCAAAATCCACTAGCTAATCTCATGACATCAGTATAAGCCAAGCAGCACCGTGAAATTGGACACTTTTACAGTGGAGCTTTCATAAGGGCACACTGCAGTGTCTACATGTATTCACTCCTTGGACAGTTTGCTCCAAATTTTAACAAAGGTGTTAAATACAACAGTGGAATTTCATTCATGATTATCAAATAACTGTCGTAGTTGCATGTACATCTGCTAAGTAGGCCTCCATGTTATGTGAAAACACCATGGAGTGTACATGTACATGTACTTACACCATGGAGCTATAAATAGCTCCATGCTTACACGTAGCTGATCACATGCTCACAGTTTTGTGTGTGGTTGTCCTTTGCAATATACATGTAGGCTACATGTAAGTCGCATACAGCTAGCTGCAGGGCATTTGGGGGAAAAGTACGTCTTGTGTAGCTGTAATTCTATCATCATTTATCAAATATGGAAGCCCCAGATACGAAGTAGCAACAGGACATTTTACTTAAAGAAGACCAAAGCGTAGAGACAAAGGATTGCACACTCTTCTGTCGGGAGAAGCCGCAATTAGTCAGGAACTATACGGACTGATGAGAATCCCGTGTATACACGTGTCCCGATGGGGAATAAGATTGACCTCCATCTATAGATGGAGGTCAATCTTATTCCCCATTTTCTGAAAAAAAGCAGAGGAATCGCTTTTGTTAGGAATCTGCCTAAAAGTAAAACAGCATTTAATTGTAATTACTATTCATTTCCCCCATGGCTCATCAAATGCACATCAAGGACACAGCCTTGTCACTCTACTACACTGTATCAAGGAGGTATGACTTGTACATGCACACTAATCTGTGTACACAGGGGTTTATGGGGTACTTGCATTGTTGTCCTATTTTCCCTTTTCTTTAGAATTCCTCTGTGGGGTACCACTGTTCCTTTTGAATTTCTTTATGGGGTACCATTGTTCCATTGTGTTTGGTACCCCACAAGTGTGTCCGTGTTAGACCACAGTACAGCTGAACTAAACACTTGTGTATAGGCACTGCAAAAGTGCCCTGTTTTAACAAGATTTTTGTAACATCAGCATGAAAAGCTTCTTATAAAGGTGGATCTATTCTTGTATTAATAATTTTTATCACTGTTCCCCTATAGAGACTGCAAAAGTAAATACATGTACTAGTAAATGCTCAACATGGGTTTGTGCCCGGGGTTTGTGTGTGCCAGCGGGTGGATTGACTGCTATCTTAAATGTGACATTGAAATTTTTGGTTGAAAAAAAGACCCTAAATTACAACAAATTTTACCTCGCAGACATACTTTGCCGACAGAGATTCCATCTGCCATGCCGTACTTTATTGCAACTCTGCTAATTTGTGGGTCCAAGGAGTAGAAAAGGGAAAGAGAAAGAAATTGTTAGAATGCAATGGAGCATGACATAATTAAAGTGTTTTCATTGCTAAAATCAAGTTTCCTGACCGAATTTACCCTATTTGTCCTCCAGATTGGAAGTGTGAATAATAGAGCCCATGTTTTTCTGCTAGCAGCTACGTGCGTTTCCCCACATGGCTATTTTGTTCCCAGACACCCCCCCCCCCCTCCCCCCCCCCCCCCCCCTCCCCCCCCCGCAAAAACCTATGGAGGACAAACTTGGGACGGTCGTCACCTTGACAAGATTTGGGAAGTTGATCATAAAAATGTTTCATGTTTTGCACAGTATGCACACAAGGTATGAATTTACGAAGACCCAGAGGGGACATTTAAGTATTATGCTTCTTTTTATTTTTAATACGTACGTACGTGATAATAGTACGTACGTACGTGATAATAATAAGTACGTAAGTATTATTATCACGTACGTACGTGATGACAATACGTACGTACGTGATAACAATACGTACGTACGTGATAATTTATTACGTACGTACGTGATAATACTACGTACGTACGTGATAATAATACGTACGTACGTATTATTATCACGTACGTATGTGATAATACTACGTACGTACTTAATATTATCACGTACGTACGTATTAAATTATCACGTACGTACGTGATAAATTATCACGTACGTACGTAGTATTATCACGTACGTACGTATTACAAAAATAAAAAAGGAAAATACTTAAATGTCCCCTCTGGGTCTTCGTATGAATTAGCCATGATCAACTTCCCAATTCTTTCCGAAATTTGTTAACATTTCCATGCTAATATTACGATTTCTTAACAGAATTTCACGTTTTGGTGGTTGATTTTAATATGCCGTAATAAAGGAAAATGTAGTGCAGGCATTTCAGTAACATTTTACCACGAAGGCACGACACGAGCATGACGAGTGAATATATGCATGTACATGTACTGTGTAGTGTAGGCATATACAAACATGTCGTTCGTTTAATACGATTTTTCATCAGATAATGCGGATGTAAACACCATCATTTTACAGCAGATCCTACCTTCCAAATCTTGCACCTACGCCGCTGAGAAGTACCTGCATTCTTTGCCAAACTGTCCGTCTTTTGATATAATCCTGGAGTCGACCATAAATCGACGAAACCTTTGGCTAAGCTAAGGTCCCTTGCGTTGACATCGATAGCTGCCATGCATCGTGCGTGCGTTGAATGGTTTGTTTACTTTTCGGAGGAACTATAGCCTCGCTTTGGTCCGTTTATGAATAAATATTAAGAAAGGCGTATATGCAGTGAAAAGCAACTTGGCTCCATCGGGATTCGAACCGCGGACCTTCTGCTTAAAGCGAATGCAATAAGACTACGTCTTCGCCTAATCACTCTAACTTCCGGGAAAATATCAATCAGAAAATGTCTCCCTTTGATTCATAGGCCTATGTGCTCTACTGTAGTTACAATTAACAATAATATCGCGGTTTTTTTTATTTATCCACCTTGTATAAAGGCCTGCAGCGGTTATGCCGTATACTTCCCCATATCTTCCTCTTTTTGAGCCGCATTTCTTTTTCTCAGGAGATACGAGCGAGACCTTGACGACATGACTACTGATCAAGCCTTCCGTGCGTTGGACAGGAACGAGGATGATTTCCTGACGATGGACGAATGGTTACAAGACGGCGGAGTGGAAAAGGATTTCAATGAAATATTGGACCGTGCCGACGGAAATGGTAAATATGTGTGATCTGAACGTTTATGTCCGTTTGCACCATGATTTCCACAGGCAAATTTTGTGTAAACATTAGGGTATCTTTCTAAAACCCAGTCTATACTGTATGGCAAACATTTCACATTTTTTCCAGAAAGGTTGTGGACAGGTTTGGACTGTGGACAGCCCATAAAACATTAGCAAACAACATCAAACTTCACCAGCAAACCGTGTTTGCTGCTGTTTGGACATGCAGCTTTTGGCAAACATCCGTTTGCTCATGTTTTATGTCTGAACCAATCAGGAACCAGTTTCAGGTCATGTGATTAGGGCCAGCCGAGCGTGTTCACGTGACCGTTCAAGATGGCAGCCCCTAGTGACGCTAAAGACTGGACGAGCTCACATCTGTCGCCGCGTTTGCTCATTGTTTGTTTGTTTGTTTCTTTTTTGGCGTCTTCACCGAACACTTACAACTTTTCTTATAAGTGCAGAGGCACGTACAACACACGAGCCTTCACTTTGTCGTCCGTGCTTTTTATGCGGGAAATTCTTTTAAATTTCCCTCCAATTTATACAAAACACAACAAACATTGCCAAACTGCACCAAACAAACGTTGTGCGAAGTTTGCTTCCGTTTGCCAATGTATATAGGCACACAGAAAACTTGAGCAAACATACCTGTTTGGTGATGTTTGCCAGTGTAGACGAGGCTTACACGCTCTCCTACCTCATGTCCTTGATGATCTTTCTTATACAGTTCCCAACAGGAACTTCAGAGAGGCTTATTTTCAGAGTTCCAAGTCCACAGATTAGGCTTATTGTAAACAACTATTTCGTTGGGCCCATTCCCAGATAATTTGGGATGTTAGGGCCGATTTCACAAAGCGCTAAGATTCGTCCTAGGAATTAAGCGTTACTCGTCTTATCTTGGAACCAATCCTAGGACCGATTTCACAAAAATTAAGATGCGTTCAATTCGTCCTAATTCCCATAGCAAAACGGCCCAACTCTTCCTAACTTAAGATCGATGTTTAGGTCGTCTTATCTGTACGAATGCATGGAGTAAATGCAGTCACCGATGGCGCTTATATCTTCTGCTTGCCGATCGCGAAGCTATCCCGGCGTACGGCAGCAGGCAGGCGGTCATACAGGTGGGATTTTCTTTTGCCGCGATAGGCGAAATTCTCTTGAAAATGAGGCGTAATTTAAATGGCAGAAATTCACTTACCGAAACAGGTTATAAGCCTAGGCATTTTTATGTCTATCAACGTGTCGTGAAGACATAACTTGCATGTAGCCCTAGGTTTGATTTCGGCAAAAAGTATACATATACAACAATAAAAACCATGAAATACATGTACATACATGTGTACACTTTACTGTGTTGAAACAGGCTAAAAGATACTTATGATGCGCGCGCGCGTGCTAGTTCGCACGATGCACCCGAGAAAATACATTTATGTAAATTAGATAAATACACATTAAACAAATTTCCGTCAAGCATACTGATATATGCACATAAATGTGTGTGCCACTGTACATCTAGGTTCAAGTACATCGACTTGCATTTTTTTCACGTTATTTACCTTTCATAACTGCCGACAAAATGCGACAATACGCCAAGCAGACGACTATACAAAGTCGGCCATTTTGATGTGTAATGTGCGTGCTGTTGTATTCGGTACTGTTAACAAACATGGTACAGCCGTTGATAAATCGCCGTTTTGTGAAATCGATCATAGCACACGTCTTAGCCAAGATCGATCTTAGAGCTCGAACTCTTCTTAAATCCTATAGGATCGATCCTAAGAGGAGTTTTGTGAAATCGGCCCCAGGGATGAATCCTGTGGTTACACGACTAATGATTCCACCAATAGGTCAATTTAAAAGTATATTGCTGTCAGAAGTAGAAAATCGTTATGTTGAACAATTTCGTTATAACAGGTTTGTTTTCGTTATAACTATTTTTTCGAAGACACCACGACTAGCGTTCGAAACGTTCCGCATTTAAACAACTCTTTCAAGAAAGCGAATGTGAAATGTGTAATGAATTCGTTTTAAGATAACACCCCGTACAATTATGGCAAGATTATTTTAGGAATTTGACCGTGCTTCTTATGAAAATTACTTTCGCTCTACAATTCATTTCGGTTTCTTCCTCAACAGAAGACGACAAGATTTCTTTGGCCGAGTTTAAAATATTGAAGAATCCCAAGGCCGGGCAATAAACGTCCACCAGAACCGAGTGATTTCGACAGGAATGCGTATCCTATACGTCGAAGTCGGATGCTGCACTAATGACAGCTAATTAACTTTTTAATCTATTGAGCTTTGTTTTTCCGCCTTCAATGTCTTGACTATTGCTTAATTATTATTTAACATTAAAAACCACACTATTACATTTGACACGGTGGTAATCAATACAATCAAAAAGATCTACATGTTCATAGATCAAGAAAAATAAACTTTATGGCAAACAAAGAAAGATAAAACGTAAAGATACGATTTCGCATCCATTTCAAGACGTTTCTGAAACCGTAACTACCTAACATTAATTTTAATCTTACCAGAGCCAATCCTTTCATGATGAAAGGTTTTTAAAATTGATGCGTTCATATTACGGAAACAAATTGGATTAACGTACTAAAGGAGTATGACCAGATCACATTTTTTTTAAACCCATAATTCCCCGAGGCTTACCATAACATATCATACCATATCATCACATCCGTCATATTTTTCTCATTACGAATCTGAAACTCCCACACTTCTAGGCCGCATATTTCCGAAGATATCGTCGAAAAACCACCGTAAAGTAATTTATCGGGAGCGGACTGCATGCAGGGTGTTGAACAGTTATGAACACACCGCCACATATCATCTGCGTGTGCATAACAAAAATTGGGAACGGTTTTGGGTGCAAAGCAGCCCAGTATCCTAGCTTTATTTGCGCGAATCGCTAACAGCGCACAAGATGCACCTGACTATTTGTGTTGTTGGTGGCGCTGTTCCGTTAGACAGGCGATTTAGACTGGATTCCGCCCCACTTACTCGACATACGACGATTGAAGATGAGAATCATTCGTAGTATGTGGAATTTGTGGAGCGGAAACCAGTCTAGTACTTGCGATTGGTAACGGGTTCCCAGCTAGCTTAGCGCGGTGAAACACGGCAAATGAATAGGCACCCGCCAGTGTCTTCCGATCCACAGATCGTTCAACGCACGAGTCGATCGTTTCACTCAAAATTAGGGTCATCGAAAACCTGATCTTGTGTATTCGGATTTTTTACCGGGAGGTTCCAATGTGAGTAAAAATAACGCTACAGCTATTAGATAAAAATATAGTCGGAAAAGCCAACTTTAGTCATGTCAGTCCGATTTCGAATTCTGCTACTAAAGCGAAACAGCGCGATTTCGATTCGTGTCACTATTTACGATCAAGACGTTAACTTACTCTCCAATTTCCACCTTAATATTTTGTATTTTGTTTGTTTTCTTGTTATGAATATTATTTTTGCGATGTATTTTATGTGATTGTTAAGTTAGATCTAGATCACATTTCCAGAAAATCTGGCCACGCTCCTTTAAACAATTATTTTTAGTCTACAAAATATGATTATAAAATACATAATCAACGAGAAAAGAAAATAGGAACGTACAATTAACTTGCATGTACTGCTTAAACTATGCTTTGCATGAGAAATCATAATTATTTTCTTGCTTCCTTTAATTTTCTGCTGTGTGACTTCCATTAAAACCTCGTATATTCAGCATAACCATCGCTTGGAATTGTATTTTCCCTTGCAGTGTCTGATATTCGTGTTTTTAATCGCTTAAAATTGTATTTTTCCTTGGAATGTTTTTAATAAGATTGGAGTAGTGGTTTTAAGGGGAATTACCAAGAAACAAAAGACCTTGTGCTCAACAAGTGCAACTCGAAAATTATTTTAATGCAAAGAGCAAGGAAAATACCAACCGAAAAGCAGATACGAACTTTCCAAAGGCAATATTAACGATGCGTCACACTATGGGCGCCGCCATTTTGTCCGAGTACGGGCCAAGTATGACGTCTTTGCGCACAAGTCCTTTGGGCATTCCTATGGCAATACACGAAAAGGTTGTCCTCAAAACGTATCCAGACAAAATGGCGGCGCCCTTGTTGCGAGGCATCGCTTTTTTGCGACGGCGCTCAACACCTCCTCTGACGTAGGACACCCATTCTTGTTCGGTGGGCTGTTCGGCAGGCCGTTCGGCAGGCCGTTCGACGGGCCGGTCGGCAGGCTGGTCTGCAAGCCAGTCTGCGAGCTGATCGGCTGGCCGATCTGCAGGCTGGCTGGTCTGTGGACTGGTCTTCGGGCTGGTCTACAAACTGGTCTACGGGTTGGCTGATTTGTGAAGTGATCTGCGGACTGGTGTGCGTGCTGATTTACGGGCTGGTCTACGGGCTGGTCTACAGGGTGGTCGGCGGGCTGGTCCTCGGGCTGGCCAGCGAGCTGGTCTGCGGGATGGTCGGCGGACTGGTCAGATTGCATGTGTTCCTCCTCTGAATCATCTAGTGTCTCGATATCACTTTCATCCTTGGCTGTTTTTCGACAACCGCCGTCTTCACATTCCCCTTTATTTTCCCTTTCCTTCCTTTTCCTGGCAGATTGCGTTTCATCCCTGCCCTCGTCATTTGCTTCGGGTCTGTCGTACGGCTTGTCGTGCCAAAAGGCCCGGTGATTGCGGCTTCCGCACGTAAAACACCGACCCCTAGCTGGACAGTCTCTCACGAAATGATCAGTGCTGTCACACAATCTGCAGGTTTTCTGTTGACCCTGATGATAAGCCGGTAGATTAAATCCCGCGTACTTGATGTAGCTCGGTATAGACTTCTTTAGATTCTTGACCACACAACTGCGTACCCCTGTTTCAACCTTCCCGTCGAAAGCATAGTGTTGCCTCAGTACGTTGGCTACAGTTCCGTATTCGGACAGCAGATTGGCCACAGCCCTGTCACTAATCTCGTAGGGTACTTAACGTAATCAACCACAGAAACCCTGATATTTGCCCTTTCGCAGTGAACATACTCTTTATTAAAGGAGCGTGTCCATATTTTCTGGAAATTTGATCTACATGTATATCTAACTTAACAATCATATAATGATGATCAAGTGATTATTTTTGGGGATTATGACCCAGGGACCGCCGGGGTGAATGAATTCGATACAAATGTGGACAAACCGTCCGTATACGCCTTTCTTAATATTTATTCATGACGGACCAAAGCGAGGCTATAGTTCCTCTCATTTCAGTGCCGGATTGTATGCGTGCGATAAGCCTACGAACGTACCGTGCTCCAAGTTGACAGCGTAAAACGTTCGTCGTTGGACCTTTTTAGGTTTGCTTTTGTAGATTTCTGAGTGATAATGACCGACAGAAGCAGGGCACATCAAAATTAGGAGAGACGAAGGACCGATCTTCGAAGGACATTTTTTAAAAATTATTTCGAACCGTGTCCGGAAATTGGCCATGCAGCGACGGTGACTCTTTGTCCTCCCTCTGTTGATTTATTACGGGTAAGAATTTACAAGTCGGACATCACGATATAAGTTTAAACATGACTAATTAACTAATGTTAGCCGTCAGTAAGTGCAGATCTGATCGAAAAACAAAAATTTGGCAGGAAGAAATTACGATTCATGTTCGAACAAATCTTTGCCATTTTTCAGCCGATCTCGTATTCGTATAATTTATGAGGCAGTACAAGAAGTCTGACTTGTAAATTCTCTCCTTTTTCATATAAAATGGTACCATTGGTAAGGTTGAGAAGTTGATCAGAATTTATTTTCTTTAAAATTACCCATCTAGCATTGGAATGTGCAGATTTGATGGAATAAATTTCAAGTGGAAACAATTTAAGATTTTGTGGGAAAACATTTTTTTCAGCCTGTGGTCTCATATGTTTTTGCACACAAGGTTCAGCTGACTCTGAAGCCATGATCAACTTCTCAATTCTTTCGGGTACCTTTGTGCGAGAAATTGCCAACTACATTTTTTTTTTGACAATTTGCAAATGAATTATTTAGGCCTACCATTAAAAAAATCATGCATCAAAGCAACATGTATTTTAAAGGTTTTTGAATTATGAATGAGTGAAATTTTAAAAGGCACGCTTAGTTTTGTAATGCTGTGCATACCATTTTAAAGGTTTACCAATCAATCATGTCTTTAAACAGAATGAATGAAAGCAATGATTGAAAGATAGGGCCTGAACATTTTCTTGTGATAAGCAGATTGTTTTACTATAGTAATTTATAGTACTAATCTTATAATTGACATTATTAGTATACAGCTTGCTGTGTTGCTAATGCAGGCACGTCAGTCTTTCCAAAAATCTATTTTTTTTAACAGAAAAATAATTGTAGTGATGACTATAGTCTATACATGTAAATTGTAAAGAATAAACAAACTTGGAGGTCAGAGTTCAATTGTAATGTAGCATTTATTTTGTGTAGTCGGAGGCCATGCATGCTTCCAAATTTTGTTCACATGTACACTTGTCTATATAGGAGCAGGGGTCGATATCACAAAGATTTGTGACGCGTCGCAGATATAGCCAAATCCATCGCAACTCGCTGAACCTGTTGCGAGATGCAATGGATTTGGTATACTTGCGACGCGTCGCAAGTCTTTGACCCCATGGGTGCTGTTTAAGCTTAAGCAGGAATATACATGTACCTTCATAGCTCAAAAAAATTAACTTTCAAAATCCACTAGCTAATCTCATGACATCAGTATAAGCCAAGCAGCACCGTGAAATTGGACACTTTTACAGTGGAGCTTTCATAAGGGCACACTGCAGTGTCTACATGTATTCACTCCTTGGACAGTTTGCTCCAAATTTTAACAAAGGTGTTAAATACAACAGTGGAATTTCATTCATGATTATCAAATAACTGTCGTAGTTGCATGTACATCTGCTAAGTAGGCCTCCATGTTATGTGAAAACACCATGGAGTGTACATGTACATGTACTTACACCATGGAGCTATAAATAGCTCCATGCTTACACGTAGCTGATCACATGCTCACAGTTTTGTGTGTGGTTGTCCTTTGCAATATACATGTAGGCTACATGTAAGTCGCATACAGCTAGCTGCAGGGCATTTGGGGGAAAAGTACGTCTTGTGTAGCTGTAATTCTATCATCATTTATCAAATATGGAAGCCCCAGATACGAAGTAGCAACAGGACATTTTACTTAAAGAAGACCAAAGCGTAGAGACAAAGGATTGCACACTCTTCTGTCGGGAGAAGCCGCAATTAGTCAGGAACTATACGGACTGATGAGAATCCCGTGTATACACGTGTCCCGATGGGGAATAAGATTGACCTCCATCTATAGATGGAGGTCAATCTTATTCCCCATTTTCTGAAAAAAAGCAGAGGAATCGCTTTTGTTAGGAATCTGCCTAAAAGTAAAACAGCATTTAATTGTAATTACTATTCATTTCCCCCATGGCTCATCAAATGCACATCAAGGACACAGCCTTGTCACTCTACTACACTGTATCAAGGAGGTATGACTTGTACATGCACACTAATCTGTGTACACAGGGGTTTATGGGGTACTTGCATTGTTGTCCTATTTTCCCTTTTCTTTAGAATTCCTCTGTGGGGTACCACTGTTCCTTTTGAATTTCTTTATGGGGTACCATTGTTCCATTGTGTTTGGTACCCCACAAGTGTGTCCGTGTTAGACCACAGTACAGCTGAACTAAACACTTGTGTATAGGCACTGCAAAAGTGCCCTGTTTTAACAAGATTTTGTAACATCAGCATGAAAAGCTTCTTATAAAGGTGGATCTATTCTTGTATTAATAATTTTTATCACTGTTCCCCTATAGAGACTGCAAAAGTAAATACATGTACTAGTAAATGCTCAACATGGGTTTGTGCCCGGGGTTTGTGTGTGCCAGCGGGTGGATTGACTGCTATCTTAAATGTGACATTGAAATTTTTGTTGAAAAAAAGACCCTAAATTACAACAAATTTTACCTCGCAGACATACTTTGCCGACAGAGATTCCATCTGCCATGCCGTACTTTATTGCAACTCTGCTAATTTGTGGGTCCAAGGAGTAGAAAAGGGAAAGAGAAAGAAATTGTTAGAATGCAATGGAGCATGACATAATTAAAGTGTTTTCATTGCTAAAATCAAGTTTCCTGACCGAATTTACCCTATTTGTCCTCCAGATTGGAAGTGTGAATAATAGAGCCCATGTTTTTCTGCTAGCAGCTACGTGCGTTTCCCCACATGGCTATTTTGTTCCCAGACACCCCCCCCCCCCCCCCTCCCCCCCCCCCTCCCCCCCCCGCAAAAACCTATGGAGGACAAACTTGGGACGGTCGTCACCTTGACAAGATTTGGGAAGTTGATCATAAAAATGTTTCATGTTTTGCACAGTATGCACACAAGGTATGAATTTACGAAGACCAGAGGGGACATTTAAGTATTATGCTTCTTTTTATTTTTAATACGTACGTACGTGATAATAGTACGTACGTACGTGATAATAATAAGTACGTAAGTATTATTATCACGTACGTACGTGATGACAATACGTACGTACGTGATAACAATACGTACGTACGTGATAATTTATTACGTACGTACGTGATAATACTACGTACGTACGTGATAATAATACGTACGTACGTATTATTATCACGTACGTATGTGATAATACTACGTACGTACTTAATATTATCACGTACGTACGTATTAAATTATCACGTACGTACGTGATAAATTATCACGTACGTACGTAGTATTATCACGTACGTACGTATTACAAAAATAAAAAGGAAAATACTTAAATGTCCCCTCTGGGTCTTCGTATGAATTAGCCATGATCAACTTCCCAATTCTTTCCGAAATTTGTTAACATTTCCATGCTAATATTACGATTTCTTAACAGAATTTCACGTTTTGGTGGTTGATTTTAATATGCCGTAATAAAGGAAAATGTAGTGCAGGCATTTCAGTAACATTTTACCACGAAGGCACGACACGAGCATGACGAGTGAATATATGCATGTACATGTACTGTGTAGTGTAGGCATATACAAACATGTCGTTCGTTTAATACGATTTTTCATCAGATAATGCGGATGTAAACACCATCATTTTACAGCAGATCCTACCTTCCAA
>JBBELK010001349.1:0-46877 GCA_037783545.1 Henricia sp. BOLD:AAB3569 | reverse complement strand
GGAGTACCCCAAAGAGGTGTGTACAGACAGCCACGGTTTGCGTGAGAGCAGTCAGGAAGCCTCAACCCAGTTTTTTCTAAACTTTGAAATTTCTCTGCCATTTCCCGGCGAAAGTCTGTCAATTTTTTTATGACAAGTGCGCAATATAGAGAGTTTAGGGCATGCAAAATTTGAAGTTCGTCGGAACATTTTTCGACCTCCAAATTTGCCGACGTTTGGACCACACTTTGACCAAATTGCCGAGCCAAACTGCGGTGCGTTAACGACAGTCCGAATGACTGAGCATGCGCACAACTCAGGAGTACCCCAAAGAGGTGTGTACAGACAGCCACGGTTTGCGTGAGAGCAGTCAGGAAGCCTCAACCCAGTTTTTTCTAAACTTTGAAATTTCTCTGCCATTTCCCGGCGAAAGTCTGTCAATTTTTTATGACAAGTGCGCAATATAGAGAGTTTAGGGCATGCAAAATTTGAAGTTCGTCGGAACATTTTTCGACCTCCAAATTTGCCGACGTTTGGACCACACTTTGACCAAATTGCCGAGCCAAACTGCGGTGCGTTAACGACAGTCCGAATGACTGAGCATGCGCACAACTCAGGAGTACCCCAAAGAGGTGCGTACAGACAGCCACGGTTTGCGTGAGAGCAGTCAGGAAGCCTCAACCCAGTTTTTTCTAAACTTTGAAATTTCTCTGCCATTTCCCGGCGAAAGTCTGTCAATTTTTTATGACAAGTGCGCAATATAGAGAGTTTAGGGCATGCAAAATTTGAAGTTCGTCGAAACATTTTTCGACCTCCAAATTAGCCGACGTTTGGACCACACTTTGACCAAATTGCCGAGCCAAACTGCGGTGCGTTAACGACAGTCCGAATGACTGAGCATGCGCACAACTCAGGAGTACCCCAAAGAGGTGTGTACAGACAGCCACGGTTTGCGTGAGAGCAGTCAGGAAGCCTTAACCCAGTTTTTTCTAAACTTTGAAATTTCTCTGCCATTTCCCGGCGAAAGTCTGTCAATTTTTTATGACAAGTGCGCAATATAGAGAGTTTAGGGCATGCAAAATTTGAAGTTCGTCGGAACATTTTTCGACCTCCAAATTTGCCGACGTTTGGACCACACTTTGACCAAATTGCCGAGCCAAACTGCGGTGCGTTAACGACAGCCCGAATGACTGAGCATGCGCACAACTCAGGAGTACCCCAAAGAGGTGTGTACAGACAGCCACGGTTTGCGTGAGAGCAGTCAGGAAGCCTCAACCCAGTTTTTGTCTAAACTTTGAAATTTCTCTGCCATTTCCCGGCGAAAGTCTGTCAATTTTTTATGACAAGTGCGCAATATAGAGAGTTCAGGGCATGCAAAATTTGAAGTTCGTCGGAACATTTTTCGACCTCCAAATTTGCCGACGTTTGGACCACACTTTGACCAAATTGCCGAGCCAAACTGCGGTGCGTTAACGACAGTCCGAATGACTGAGCATGCGCACAACTCAGGAGAACCCCAAAGAGGTGTGTACAGACAGCCACGGTTTGCGTGAGGGCAGTCAGGAAGCCTCAACCCAGTTTTTTCTAAACTTTGAAATTTCTCTGCCATTTCCCGGCGAAAGTCTGTCAATTTTGTATGACAAGTGCGCAATATAGAGAGTTTAGGGCATGCAAAATTTGAAGTTCGTCGGAACATTTTTCGACCTCCAAATTTGCCGACGTTTGGACCACACTTTGACCAAATTGCCGAGCCAAACTGCAGTGCGTTAACGACAGCCCGAATGACTGAGCATGCGCACAACTCAGGAGTACCCCAAAGAGGTGTGTACAGACAGCCACGGTTTGCGTGAGAGCAGTCAGGAAGCCTCAACCCAGTTTTTTCTAAACTTTGAAATTTCTCTGCCATTTCCGGGCGAAAGTCTGTCAATTTTTTTATGACAAGTGCGCAATATAGAGAGTTTAGGGCATGCAAAATTTGAAGTTCGTCGGAACATTTTTCGACCTCCAAATTTGCCGACGTTTGGACCACACTTTGACCAAATTGCCGAGCCAAACTGCGGTGCGTTAACGACAGTCCGAATGACTGAGCATGCGCACAACTCAGGAGTACCCCAAAGAGGTGTGTACAGACAGCCACGGTTTGCGTGAGAGCAGTCAGGAAGCCTCAACCCAGTTTTTGTCTAAACTTTGAAATTTCTCTGCCATTTCCCGGCGAAAGTCTGTCAATTTTTTATGACAAGTGCGCAATATAGAGAGTTCAGGGCATGCAAAATTTGAAGTTCGTCGGAACATTTTTCGACCTCCAAATTTGCCGACGTTTGGACCACACTTTGACCAAATTGCCGAGCCAAACTGCGGTGCGTTAACGACAGTCCGAATGACTGAGCATGCGCACAACTCAGGAGTACCCCAAAGAGGTGTGTACAGACAGCCACGGTTTGCGTGAGAGCAGTCAGGAAGCCTCAACCCAGTTTTTTCTAAACTTTGAAATTTCTCTGCCATTTCCCGGCGAAAGTCTGTCAATTTTTTATGACAAGTGCGCAATATAGAGAGTTTAGGGCATGCAAAATTTGAAGTTCGTCGGAACATTTTTCGACCTCCAAATTTGCCGACGTTTGGACCACACTTTGACCAAATTGCCGAGCCAAACTGCAGTGCGTTAACGACAGCCCGAATGACTGAGCATGCGCACAACTCAGGAGTACCCCAAAGAGGTGTGTACAGACAGCCACGGTTTGCGTGAGAGCAGTCAGGAAGCCTCAACCCAGTTTTTTCTAAACTTTGAAATTTCTCTGCCATTTCCCGGCGAAAGTCTGTCAATTTTTTTATGACAAGTGCGCAATATAGAGAGTTTAGGGCATGCAAAATTTGAAGTTCGTCGGAACATTTTTCGACCTCCAAATTTGCCGACGTTTGGACCACACTTTGACCAAATTGCCGAGCCAAACTGCGGTGCGTTAACGACAGTCCGAATGACTGAGCATGCGCACAACTCAGGAGTACCCCAAAGAGGTGTGTACAGACAGCCACGGTTTGCGTGAGAGCAGTCAGGAAGCCTCAACCCAGTTTTTTCTAAACTTTGAAATTTCTCTGCCATTTCCCGGCGAAAGTCTGTCAATTTTTTATGACAAGTGCGCAATATAGAGAGTTTAGGGCATGCAAAATTTGAAGTTCGTCGGAACATTTTTCGACCTCCAAATTTGCCGACGTTTGGACCACACTTTGACCAAATTGCCGAGCCAAACTGCGGTGCGTTAACGACAGTCCGAATGACTGAGCATGCGCACAACTCAGGAGTACCCCAAAGAGGTGCGTACAGACAGCCACGGTTTGCGTGAGAGCAGTCAGGAAGCCTCAACCCAGTTTTTTCTAAACTTTGAAATTTCTCTGCCATTTCCCGGCGAAAGTCTGTCAATTTTTTATGACAAGTGCGCAATATAGAGAGTTTAGGGCATGCAAAATTTGAAGTTCGTCGAAACATTTTTCGACCTCCAAATTAGCCGACGTTTGGACCACACTTTGACCAAATTGCCGAGCCAAACTGCGGTGCGTTAACGACAGTCCGAATGACTGAGCATGCGCACAACTCAGGAGTACCCCAAAGAGGTGTGTACAGACAGCCACGGTTTGCGTGAGAGCAGTCAGGAAGCCTCAACCCAGTTTTTTCTAAACTTTGAAATTTCTCTGCCATTTCCCGGCGAAAGTCTGTCAATTTTGTATGACAAGTGCGCAATATAGAGAGTTTAGGGCATGCAAAATTTGAAGTTCGTCGGAACATTTTTCGACCTCCAAATTTGCCGACGTTTGGACCACACTTTGACCAAATTGCCGAGCCAAACTGCAGTGCGTTAACGACAGCCCGAATGACTGAGCATGCGCACAACTCAGGAGTACCCCAAAGAGGTGTGTACAGACAGCCACGGTTTGCGTGAGAGCAGTCAGGAAGCCTCAACCCAGTTTTTTCTAAACTTTGAAATTTCTCTGCCATTTCCGGGCGAAAGTCTGTCAATTTTTTTATGACAAGTGCGCAATATAGAGAGTTTAGGGCATGCAAAATTTGAAGTTCGTCGGAACATTTTTCGACCTCCAAATTTGCCGACGTTTGGACCACACTTTGACCAAATTGCCGAGCCAAACTGCGGTGCGTTAACGACAGTCCGAATGACTGAGCATGCGCACAACTCAGGAGTACCCCAAAGAGGTGTGTACAGACAGCCACGGTTTGCGTGAGAGCAGTCAGGAAGCCTCAACCCAGTTTTTTCTAAACTTTGAAATTTCTCTGCCATTTCCCGGCGAAAGTCTGTCAATTTTTTATGACAAGTGCGCAATATAGAGAGTTTAGGGCATGCAAAATTTGAAGTTCGTGGGAACATTTTTCGACCTCCAAATTTGCCGACGTTTGGACCACACTTTGACCAAATTGCCGAGCCAAACTGCAGTGCGTTAACGACAGCCCGAATGACTGAGCATGCGCACAACTCAGGAGTACCCCAAAGAGGTGTGTACAGACAGCCACGGTTTGCGTGAGAGCAGTCAGGAAGCCTCAACCCATTTTTTTCTAAACTTTGAAATTTCTCTGCCATTTCCCGGCGAAAGTCTGTCAATTTTTTTATGACAAGTGCGCAATATAGAGAGTTTAGGGCATGCAAAATTTGAAGTTCGTCGGAACATTTTTCGACCTCCAAATTTGCCGACGTTTGGACCACACTTTGACCAAATTGCCGAACCAAACTGCAGTGCGTTAACGACAGCCCGAATGACTGAGCATGCGCACAACTCAGGAGTACCCCAAAGAGGTGTGTACAGACAGCCACGGTTTGCGTGAGAGCAGTCAGGAAGCCTCAACCCAGTTTTTTCTAAACTTTGAAATTTCTCTGCCATTTCCCGGCGAAAGTCTGTCAATTTTTTTATGACAAGTGCGCAATATAGAGAGTTTAGGGCATGCAAAATTTGAAGTTCGTCGGAACATTTTTCGACCTCCAAATTTGCCGACGTTTGGACCACACTTTGACCAAATTGCCGAGCCAAACTGCGGTGCGTTAACGACAGTCCGAATGACTGAGCATGCGCACAACTCAGGAGTACCCCAAAGAGGTCTGTACAGACAGCCACGGTTTGCGTGAGAGCAGTCAGGAAGCCTCAACCCAGTTTTTTCTAAACTTTGAAATTTCTCTGCCATTTCCCGGCGAAAGTCTGTCAATTTTTTATGACAAGTGCGCAATATAGAGAGTTTAGGGCATGCAAAATTTGAAGTTCGTGGGAACATTTTTCGACCTCCAAATTTGCCGACGTTTGGACCACACTTTGACCAAATTGCCGAGCCAAACTGCAGTGCGTTAACGACAGCCCGAATGACTGAGCATGCGCACAACTCAGGAGTACCCCAAAGAGGTGTGTACAGACAGCCACGGTTTGCGTGAGAGCAGTCAGGAAGCCTCAACCCAGTTTTTTCTAAACTTTGAAATTTCTCTGCCATTTCCCGGCGAAAGTCTGTCAATTTTTTTATGACAAGTGCGCAATATAGAGAGTTTAGGGCATGCAAAATTTGAAGTTCGTCGGAACATTTTTCGACCTCCAAATTTGCCGACGTTTGGACCACACTTTGACCAAATTGCCGAGCCAAACTGCGGTGCGTTAACGACAGTCCGAATGACTGAGCATGCGCACAACTCAGGAGTACCCCAAAGAGGTGTGTACAGACAGCCACGGTTTGCGTGAGAGCAGTCAGGAAGCCTCAACCCAGTTTTTTCTAAACTTTGAAATTTCTCTGCCATTTCCCAGCGAAAGTCTGTCAATTTTTTATGACAAGTGCGCAATATAGAGAGTTTAGGGCATGCAAAATTTGAAGTTCGTCGGAACATTTTTCGACCTCCAAATTTGCCGACGTTTGGACCACACTTTGACCAAATTGCCGAGCCAAACTGCGGTGCGTTAACGACAGTCCGAATGACTGAGCATGCGCACAACTCAGGAGTACCCCAAAGAGGTGTGTACAGACAGCCACGGTTTGCGTGAGAGCAGTCAGGAAGCCTCAACCCAGTTTTTTCTAAACTTTGAAATTTCTCTGCCATTTCCCGGCGAAAGTCTGTCAATTTTTTATGACAAGTGCGCAATATAGAGAGTTTAGGGCATGCAAAATTTGAAGTTCGTCGGAACATTTTTCGACCTCCAAATTTGCCGACGTTTGGACCACACTTTGACCAAATTGCCGAGCCAAACTGCGGTGCGTTAACGACAGTCCGAATGACTGAGCATGCGCACAACTCAGGAGTACCCCAAAGAGGTGTGTACAGACAGCCACGGTTTGCGTGAGAGCAGTCAGGAAGCCTCAACCCAGTTTTTTTCTAAACTTTGAAATTTCTCTGCCATTTCCCGGCGAAAGTCTGTCTATTTTTTATGACAAGTGCGCAATATAGAGAGTTTAGGGCATGCAAAATTTGAAGTTCGTCGGAACATTTTTCGACCTCCAAATTTGCCGACGTTTGGACCACACTTTGACCAAATTGCCGAGCCAAACTGCGGTGCGTTAACGACAGTCCGAATGACTGAGCATGCGCACAACTCAGGAGTACCCCAAAGAGGTGTGTACAGACAGCCACGGTTTGCGTGAGAGCAGTCAGGAAGCCTCAACCCAGTTTTTTCTAAACTTTGAAATTTCTCTGCCATTTCCCGGCGAAAGTCTGTCAATTTTTTATGACAAGTGCGCAATATAGAGAGTTTAGGGCATGCAAAATTTGAAGTTCGTCGGAACATTTTTCGACCTCCAAATTTGCCGACGTTTGGACCACACTTTGACCAAATTGCCGAGCCAAACTGCGGTGCGTTAACGACAGTCCGAATGACTGAGCATGCGCACAACTCAGGAGTACCCCAAAGAGGTGTGTACAGACAGCCACGGTTTGCGTGAGAGCAGTCAGGAAGCCTCAACCCAGTTTTTTTCTAAACTTTGAAATTTCTCTGCCATTTCCCGGCGAAAGTCTGTCAATTTTTTATGACAAGTGCGCAATATAGAGAGTTTAGGGCATGCAAAATTTGAAGTTCGTCGGAACATTTTTCGATCTCCAAATTAGCCGACGTTTGGACCACACTTTGACCAAATTGCCGAGCCAAACTGCGGTGCGTTAACGACAGTCCGAATGACTGAGCATGCGCACAACTCAGGAGTACCCCAAAGAGGTGTGTACAGACAGCCACGGTTTGCGTGAGAGCAGTCAGGAAGCCTCAACCCAGTTTTTTCTAAACTTTGAAATTTCTCTGCCATTTCCCGGCGAAAGTCTGTATTTTTTTTATGACAAGTGCGCAATATAGAGAGTTTAGGGCATGCAAAATTTGAAGTTCGTCGGAACATTTTTCGACCTCCAAATTTGCCGACGTTTGGACCACACTTTGACAAAATTGCCGAGCCAAACTGCGGTGCGTTAACGACAGTCCGAATGACTGAGCATGCGCACAACTCAGGAGTACCCCAAAGAGGTGTGTACAGACAGCCACGGTTTGCGTGAGAGCAGTCAGGAAGCATCAACCCAGTTTTTTCTAAACTTTGAAATTTCTCTGCCATTTCCCGGCGAAAGTCTGTCAATTTTTTTATGACAAGTGCGCAATATAGAGAGTTTAGGGCATGCAAAATTTGAAGTTCGTCGGAACATTTTTCGACCTCCAAATTTGCCGACGTTTGGACCACACTTTGACCAAATTGCCGAGCCAAACTGCGGTGCGTTAACGACAGTCCGAATGACTGAGCATGCGCACAACTTAGGAGTACCCCAAAGAGGTGTGTACAGACAGCCACGGTTTGCGTGAGAGCAGTCAGGAAGCCTCAACCCAGTTTTTTCTAAACTTTGACATTTCTCTGCCATTTCCCGGCGAAAGTCTGTCAATTTTTTATGACAAGTGCGCAATATAGAGAGTTTAGGGCATGCAAAATTTGAAGTTCGTCGGAACATTTTTCGACCTCCAAATTTGCCGACGTTTGGACCACACTTTGACCAAATTGCCGAGCCAAACTGCGGTGCGTTAACGACAGTCCGAATGACTGAGCATGCGCACAACTCAGGAGTACCCCAAAGAGGTGTGTACAGACAGCCACGGTTTGCGTGAGAGCAGTCAGGAAGCATCAACCCAGTTTTTTCCTAAACTTTGAAATTTCTCTGCCATTTCCCGGCGAAAGTCTGTCAATTTTTTTATGACAAGTGCGCAATATAGAGAGTTTAGGGCATGCAAAATTTGAAGTTCGTCGGAACATTTTTCGACCTCCAAATTTGCCGACGTTTGGACCACACTTTGACCAAATTGCCGAGCCAAACTGCGGTGCGTTAACGACAGTCCGAATGACTGAGCATGCGCACAACTCAGGAGTACCCCAAAGAGGTGTGTACAGACAGCCACGGTTTGCGTGAGAGCAGTCAGGAAGCCTCAACCCAGTTTTTTTCTAAACTTTGAAATTTCTCTGCCATTTCCCGGCGAAAGTCTGTCAATTTTTTATGACAAGTGCGCAATATAGAGAGTTTAGGGCATGCAAAATTTGAAGTTCGTCGGAACATTTTTCGACCTCCAAATTTGCCGACGTTTGGACCACACTTTGACCAAATTGCCGAGCCAAACTGCGGTGCGTTAACGACAGTCCGAATGACTGAGCATGCGCACAACTCAGGAGTACCCCAAAGAGGTGTGTACAGACAGCCACGGTTTGCGTGAGAGCAGTCAGGAAGCCTCAACCCAGTTTTTTTCTAAACTTTGAAATTTCTCTGCCATTTCCCGGCGAAAGTCTGTCAATTTTGTATGACAAGTGCGCAATATAGAGAGTTTAGGGCATGCAAAATTTGAAGTTCGTCGGAACATTTTTCGACCTCCAAATTTGCCGACGTTTGGACCACACTTTGACCAAATTGCCTTTTTCTAAAATGTTTTATTGGTCCGAATAAAACACGCTAACCAGTCCAACGTTGTTACCGATAGAACCAGTGCTTCAGGCGTTGTCGTTGCCAGTCCAGGTCATTTATCCACTAAGCGTTCGCCGTTATTGCCAAATTTCCTCATTCGTAGTCGTTGCCAGTCCAGGTCATTTATCCACCAATTGTTCGCCGTTATTGCCAAATTTCCTCATTCGTTGTCGTTGCCAGTCCAGGTCATTTATCGACCAAATTTCCTCATTCGTTGTCGTTGCCAATCCAGGTCATTATCCGGCGAGTATTCTCCATCACAATCATCACCAATCTTGGTCGATCGTGTCCGAGTATCAGGTCATATCCTTCGAGAAGCACCACAGGTACATCCTCATAAAACCACAATCGTCACCAGTCCAGGTCTGGAAGAATCAAGACCGCAGACTCGGATCCAATCGTGTTCCAAAATTGCATCGGCGTTCCCCGTGACGTACGTACTGGTCACTCCATCATTGAGCAACGTTCCAGGACATCACGGGATTCCGCGAAAAACTCCTCCAAACTACCTATGTGCAAGGGTAGTCCTTTGGAAAGCGGTCATCACAGGCCAGCGAGGAAAGAACCCGTACGCCAACCCGACCGCCCCAAACTGCGGTGCGTTAACGACCGAGCCAAACTGCGGTGCGTTAACGACAGTCCGAATGACTGAGCATGCGCACAACTCAGGAGTACCCCAAAGAGGTGTGTACAGACAGCCACGGTTTGCGTGAGAGCAGTCAGGAAGCCTCAACCCAGTTTTTTCTAAACTTTGAAATTTCTCTGCCATTTCCCGGCGAAAGTCTGTCAATTTCTTATGACAAGTGCGCAATATAGAGAGTTTAGGGCATGCAAAATTTGAAGTTCGTCGGAACATTTTTCGACCTCCAAATTTGCCGACGTTTGGACCACACTTTGACCAAATTGCCGAGCCAAACTGCGGTGCGTTAACGACAGTCCGAATGACTGAGCATGCGCACAACTCAGGAGTACCCCAAAGAGGTGTGTACAGACAGCCACGGTTTGCGTGAGAGCAGTCAGGAAGCCTCAACCGAGTTTTTTTCTAAACTTTGTAATTTCTCTGCCATTTCCCGGCGAAAGTCTGTCAATTTTTTATGACAAGTGCGCAATATAGAGAGTTTAGGGCATGCAAAATTTGAAGTTCGTCGGAACATTTTTCGACCTCCAAATTTGCCGACGTTTGGACCACACTTTGACCAAATTGCCGAGCCAAACTGCGGTGCGTTAACGACAGTCCGAATGACTGAGCATGCGCAAAACTCAGGAGTACCCCAAAGAGGTGTGTACAGACAGCCACGGTTTGCGTGAGAGCAGTCAGGAAGCCTCAACCCAGTTTTTTCTAAACTTTGAAATTTCTCTGCCATTTCCCGGCGAAAGTCTGTCAATTTTGTATGACAAGTGCGCAATATAGAGAGTTTAGGGCATGCAAAATTTGAAGTTCGTCGGAACATTTTTCGACCTCCAAATTTGCCGACGTTTGGACCACACTTTGACCAAATTGCCGAGCCAAACTGCGGTGCGTTAACGACAGTCCGAATGACTGAGCATGCGCACAACTCAGGAGTACCCCAAAGAGGTGTGTACAGACAGCCACGGTTTGCGTGAGAGCAGTCAGGAAGCCTCAACCCAGTTTTTTCTAAACTTTGAAATTTCTCTGCCATTTCCCGGCGAAAGTCTGTCAATTTTTTATGACAAGTGCGCAATATAGAGAGTTTAGGGCATGCAAAATTTGAAGTTCGTCGGAACATTTTTCGACCTCCAAATTTGCCGACGTTTGGACCACACTTTGACCAAATTGCCGAGCCAAACTGCGGTGCGTTAACGACAGTCCGAATGACTGAGCATGCGCACAACTCAGGAGTACCCCAAAGAGGTGTGTACAGACAGCCACGGTTTGCGTGAGAGCAGTCAGGAAGCCTCAACCGAGTTTTTTTCTAAACTTTGTAATTTCTCTGCCATTTCCCGGCGAAAGTCTGTCAATTTTTTATGACAAGTGCGCAATATAGAGAGTTTAGGGCATGCAAAATTTGAAGTTCGTCGGAACATTTTTCGACCTCCAAATTTGCCGACGTTTGGACCACACTTTGACCAAATTGCCGAGCCAAACTGCGGTGCGTTAACGACAGTCCGAATGACTGAGCATGCGCAAAACTCAGGAGTACCCCAAAGAGGTGTGTACAGACAGCCACGGTTTGCGTGAGAGCAGTCAGGAAGCCTCAACCCAGTTTTTTCTAAACTTTGAAATTTCTCTGCCATTTCCCGGCGAAAGTCTGTCAATTTTTTATGACAAGTGCGCAATATAGAGAGTTTAGGGCATGCAAAATTTGAAGTTCGTCGGAACATTTTTCGACCTCCAAATTTGCCGACGTTTGGACCACACTTTGACCAAATTGCCGAGCCAAACTGCGGTGCGTTAACGACAGTCCGAATGACTGAGCATGCGCACAACTCAGGAGTACCCCAAAGAGGTGTGTACAGACAGCCACGGTTTGCGTGAGAGCAGTCAGGAAGCATCAACCCAGTTTTTTCTAAACTTTGAAATTTCTCTGCCATTTCCCGGCGAAAGTCTGTCAATTTTTTTATGACAAGTGCGCAATATAGAGAGTTTAGGGCATGCAAAATTTGAAGTTCGTCGGAACATTTTTCGACCTCCAAATTTGCCGACGTTTGGACCACACTTTGACCAAATTGCCGAGCCAAACTGCGGTGCGTTAACGACAGTCCGAATGACTGAGCATGCGCACAACTCAGGAGTACCCCAAAGAGGTGTGTACAGACAGCCACGGTTTGCGTGAGAGCAGTCAGGAAGCCTCAACCCAGTTTTTTCTAAACTTTGAAATTTCTCTGCCATTTCCCGGCGAAAGTCTGTCAATTTTTTATGACAAGTGCGCAATATAGAGAGTTTAGGGCATGCAAAATTTGAAGTTCGTCGGAACATTTTTCGACCTCCAAATTTGCCGACGTTTGGACCACACTTTGACCAAATTGCCGAGCCAAACTGCGGTGCGTTAACGACAGTCCGAATGACTGAGCATGCGCACAACTCAGGAGTACCCCAAAGAGGTGTGTACAGACAGCCACGGTTTGCGTGAGAGCAGTCAGGAAGCCTCAACCCAGTTTTTTCTAAACTTTGAAATTTCTCTGCCATTTCCCGGCGAAAGTCTGTCAATTTTTTATGACAAGTGCGCAATATAGAGAGTTTAGGGCATGCAAAATTTGAAGTTCGTCGGAACATTTTTCGACCTCCAAATTTGCCGACGTTTGGACCACACTTTGACCAAATTGCCGAGCCAAACTGCGGTGCGTTAACGACAGTCCGAATGACTGAGCATGCGCACAACTCAGGAGTACCCCAAAGAGGTGTGTACAGACAGCCACGGTTTGCGTGAGAGCAGTCAGGAAGCCTCAACCGAGTTTTTTTCTAAACTTTGTAATTTCTCTGCCATTTCCCGGCGAAAGTCTGTCAATTTTTTATGACAAGTGCGCAATATAGAGAGTTTAGGGCATGCAAAATTTGAAGTTCGTCGGAACATTTTTCGACCTCCAAATTTGCCGACGTTTGGACCACACTTTGACCAAATTGCCGAGCCAAACTGCGGTGCGTTAACGACAGTCCGAATGACTGAGCATGCGCAAAACTCAGGAGTACCCCAAAGAGGTGTGTACAGACAGCCACGGTTTGCGTGAGAGCAGTCAGGAAGCCTCAACCCAGTTTTTTCTAAACTTTGAAATTTCTCTGCCATTTCGCGGCGAAAGTCTGTCAATTTTTTATGACAAGTGCGCAATATAGAGAGTTTAGGGCATGCAAAATTTGAAGTTCGTCGGAACATTTTTCGACCTCCAAATTTGCCGACGTTTGGACCACACTTTGACCAAATTGCCGAGCCAAACTGCGGTGCGTTAACGACAGTCCGAATGACTGAGCATGCGCACAACTCAGGAGTACCCCAAAGAGGTGTGTACAGACAGCCACGGTTTGCGTGAGAGCAGTCAGGAAGCATCAACCCAGTTTTTTCTAAACTTTGAAATTTCTCTGCCATTTCCCGGCGAAAGTCTGTCAATTTTTTTATGACAAGTGCGCAATATAGAGAGTTTAGGGCATGCAAAATTTGAAGTTCGTCGGAACATTTTTCGACCTCCAAATTTGCCGACGTTTGGACCACACTTTGACCAAATTGCCGAGCCAAACTGCGGTGCGTTAACGACAGTCCGAATGACTGAGCATGCGCACAACTCAGGAGTACCCCAAAGAGGTGTGTACAGACAGCCACGGTTTGCGTGAGAGCAGTCAGGAAGCCTCAACCCAGTTTTTTCTAAACTTTGAAATTTCTCTGCCATTTCCCGGCGAAAGTCTGTCAATTTTTTATGACAAGTGCGCAATATAGAGAGTTTAGGGCATGCAAAATTTGAAGTTCGTCGGAACATTTTTCGACCTCCAAATTTGCCGACGTTTGGACCACACTTTGACCCAATTGCCGAGCCAAACTGCGGTGCGTTAACGACAGTCCGAATGACTGAGCATGCGCACAACTCAGGAGTACCCCAAAGATGTGTGTACAGACAGCCACGGTTTGCGTGAGAGCAGTCAGGAAGCCTCAACCCAGTTTTTTCTAAACTTTGAAATTTCTCTGCCATTTCCCGGCGAAAGTCTGTCAATTTTTTATGACAAGTGCGCAATATAGAGAGTTTAGGGCATGCACAATTTGAAGTTCGTCGGAACATTTTTTGACCTCCAAATTTGCCGACGTTTGGACCACACTTTGACCAAATTGCCGAGCCAAACTGCGGTGCGTTAACGACAGTCCGAATGACTGAGCATGTGCACAACTCAGGAGTACCCCAAAGAGGTGTGTACAGACAGCCACGGTTTGCGTGAGAGCAGTCAGGAAGCCTCAACCCAGTTTTTTCTAAACTTTGAAATTTCTCTGCCATTTCCCGGCGAAAGTCTGTCAATTTTTTATGACAAGTGCGCAATATAGAGAGTTTAGGGCATGCAAAATTTGAAGTTCGTCGGAACATTTTTCGACCTCCAAATTTGCCGACGTTTGGACCACACTTTGACCAAATTGCCGAGCCAAACTGCGGTGCGTTAACGACAGTCCGAATGACTGAGCATGCGCACAACTCAGGAGTACCCCAAAGAGGTGTGTACAGACAGCCACGGTTTGCGTGAGAGCAGTCAGGAAGCATCAACCCAGTTTTTTCTAAACTTTGAAATTTCTCTGCCATTTCCCGGCGAAAGTCTGTCAATTTTTTTATGACAAGTGCGCAATATAGAGAGTTTAGGGCATGCAAAATTTGAAGTTCGTCGGAACATTTTTCGACCTCCAAATTTGCCGACGTTTGGACCACACTTTGACCAAATTGCCGAGCCAAACTGCGGTGCGTTAACGACAGTCCGAATGACTGAGCATGCGCACAACTCAGGAGTACCCCAAAGAGGTGTGTACAGACAGCCACGGTTTGCGTGAGAGCAGTCAGGAAGCCTCAACCCAGTTTTTTCTAAACTTTGAAATTTCTCTGCCATTTCCCGGCGAAAGTCTGTCAATTTTTTATGACAAGTGCGCAATATAGAGAGTTTAGGGCATGCAAAATTTGAAGTTCGTCGGAACATTTTTCGACCTCCAAATTTGCCGACGTTTGGACCACACTTTGACCAAATTGCCGAGCCAAACTGCGGTGCGTTAACGACAGTCCGAATGACTGAGCATGCGCACAACTCAGGAGTACCCCAAAGAGGTGTGTACAGACAGCCACGGTTTGCGTGAGAGCAGTCAGGAAGCCTCAACCCATTTTTTTCTAAACTTTGAAATTTCTCTGCCATTTCCCGGCGAAAGTCTGTCAATTTTTTATCACAAGTGCGCAATATAGAGAGTTTAGGGCATGCAAAATTTGAAGTTCGTTGGAAAATTTTTCGACCTCCAAATTTGCCGACGTTTGGACCACACTTTGACCAAATTGCCGAGCCAAACTGCGGTGCGTTAACGACAGTCCGAATGACTGAGCATGCGCACAACTCAGGAGTACCCCAAATAGGTGTGTACAGACAGCCACGGTTTGCGTGAGAGCAGTCAGGAAGCCTCAACCCAGTTTTTTTCTAAACTTTGAAATTTCTCTGCCATTTCCCGGCGAAAGTCTGTCAATTTTTTATGACAAGTGCGCAATATAGAGAGTTTAGGGCATGCAAAATTTGAAGTTCGTCGGAACATTTTTCGACCTCCAAATTTGCCGACGTTTGGACCACACTTTGACCAAATTGCCGAGCCAAACTGCGGTGCGTTAACGACAGTCCGAATGACTGAGCATGCGCACAACTCAGGAGTACCCCAAAGAGGTGTGTACAGACAGCCACGGTTTGCGTGAGAGCAGTCAGGAAGCCTCAACCCAGTTTTTTCTAAACTTTGAAATTTCTCTGCCATTTCCCGGCGAAAGTCTGTCAATTTTTTATGACAAGTGCGCAATATAGAGAGTTTAGGGCATGCAAAATTTGAAGTTCGTGGGAACATTTTTCAACCTCCAAATTTGCCGACGTTTGGACCACACTTTGACCAAATTGCCGAGCCAAACTGCGGTGCGTTAACGACAGTCCGAATGACTGAGCATGCGCACAACTCAGGAGTACCCCAAAGAGGTGTGTACAGACAGCCACGGTTTGCGTGAGAGCAGCCTGGAAGCCTCAACCCAGTTTTTTCTAAACTTTGAAATTTCTCTGCCATTTCCCGGCGAAAGTCTGTCAATTTGTTATGACAAGTGCGCAATATAGAGAGTTTAGGGCATGCACAATTTGAAGTTCGTCGGAACATTTTTCGACCTCCAAATTTGCCGACGTTTGGACCACACTTTGACCAAATTGCCGAGCCAAACTGCGGTGCGTTAACGACAGTCCGAATGACTGAGCATGCGCACAACTCAGGAGTACCCCAAAGAGGTGTGTACAGACAGCCACGGTTTGCGTGAGAGCAGTCAGGAAGCCTCAACCCAGTTTTTTCTAAACTTTGAAATTTCTCTGCCATTTCCCGGCGAAAGTCTGTCAATTTTTTATGACAAGTGCGCAATATAGAGAGTTTAGGGCATGCAAAATTTGAAGTTCGTCGGAACATTTTTCGACCTCCAAATTTGCCGACGTTTGGACCACACTTTGACCAAATTGCCGAGCCAAACTGCGGTGCGTTAACGACAGTCCGAATGACTGAGCATGCGCACAACTCAGGAGTACCCCAAAGAGGTGTGTACAGACAGCCACGGTTTGCGTGAGAGCAGTCAGGAAGCCTCAACCCAGTTTTTTCTAAACTTTGAAATTTCTCTGCCATTTCCCGGCGAAAGTCTGTCAATTTTTTATGACAAGTGCGCAATATAGAGAGTTTAGGGCATGCAAAATTTGAAGTTCGTCGGAACATTTTTCGACCTCCAAATTTGCCGACGTTTGGACCACACTTTGACCCAATTGCCGAGCCAAACTGCGGTGCGTTAACGACAGTCCGAATGACTGAGCATGCGCACAACTCAGGAGTACCCCAAAGATGTGTGTACAGACAGCCACGGTTTGCGTGAGAGCAGTCAGGAAGCCTCAACCCAGTTTTTTCTAAACTTTGAAATTTCTCTGCCATTTCCCGGCGAAAGTCTGTCAATTTTTTATGACAAGTGCGCAATATAGAGAGTTTAGGGCATGCACAATTTGAAGTTCGTCGGAACATTTTTCGACCTCCAAATTTGCCGACGTTTGGACCACACTTTGACCAAATTGCCGAGCCAAACTGCGGTGCGTTAACGACAGTCCGAATGACTGAGCATGCGCACAACTCAGGAGTACCCCAAAGAGGTGTGTACAGACAGCCACGGTTTGCGTGAGAGCAGTCAGGAAGCCTCAACCCAGTTTTTTTCTAAACTTTGAAATTTCTCTGCCATTTCCCGGCGAAAGTCTGTCAATTTTTTATGACAAGTGCGCAATATAGAGAGTTTAGGGCATGCAAAATTTGAAGTTCGTCGGAACATTTTTCGACCTCCAAATTTGTCGACGTTTGGACCACACTTTGACCAAATTGCCGAGCCAAACTGCGGTGCGTTAACGACAGTCCGAATGACTGAGCATGCGCACAACTCAGGAGTACCCCAAAGAGGTGTGTACAGACAGCCACGGTTTGCGTGAGAGCAGTCAGGAAGCTTCAACCCAGTTTTTTCTAAACTTTGAAATTTCTCTGCCATTTCCCGGCGAAAGTCTGTCAATTTTTTATGACAAGTGCGCAATATAGAGAGTTTAGGGCATGCAAAATTTGAAGTTCGTCGGAAAATTTTTCGACCTCCAAATTTGCCGACGTTTGTACCACACTTTGACCAAATTGCCGAGCCAAACTGCGGTGCGTTAACGACAGTCCGAATGACTGAGCATGCGCACAACTCAGGAGTACCCCAAAGAGGTGTGTACAGACAGCCACGGTTTGCGTGAGAGCAGTCAGGAAGCCTCAACCCAGTTTTTTCTAAACTTTGAAATTTCTCTGCCATTTCCCGGCGAAAGTCTGTCAAATTTGTTATGACAAGTGCGCAATATAGAGAGTTTAGGGCATGCAAAATTTGAAGTTCGTCGGAACATTTTTCGACCTCCAAATTTGCCGACGTTTGGACCACACTTTGACCAAATTGCCGAGCCAAACTGCGGTGCGTTAACGACAGTCCGAATGACTGAGCATGCGCACAACTCAGGAGTACCCCAGAGAGGTGTGTACAGACAGCCACGGTTTGCGTGAGAGCAGTCAGGAAGCCTCAACCCAGTTTTTTTCTAAACTTTGAAATTTCTCTGCCATTTCCCGGCGAAAGTCTGTCAATTTTTTATGACAAGTGCGCAATATAGAGAGTTTAGGGCATGCAAAATTTGAAGTTCGTCGGAACATTTTTCGACCTCCAAATTTGTCGACGTTTGGACCACACTTTGACCAAATTGCCGAGCCAAACTGCGGTGCGTTAACGACAGTCCGAATGACTGAGCATGCGCACAACTCAGGAGTACCCCAAAGAGGTGTGTACAGACAGCCACGGTTTGCGTGAGAGCAGTCAGGAAGCTTCAACCCAGTTTTTTCTAAACTTTGAAATTTCTCTGCCATTTCCCGGCGAAAGTCTGTCAATTTTTTATGACAAGTGCGCAATATAGAGAGTTTAGGGCATGCAAAATTTGAAGTTCGTCGGAAAATTTTTCGACCTCCAAATTTGCCGACGTTTGTACCACACTTTGACCAAATTGCCGAGCCAAACTGCGGTGCGTTAACGACAGTCCGAATGACTGAGCATGCGCACAACTCAGGAGTACCCCAAAGAGGTGTGTACAGACAGCCACGGTTTGCGTGAGAGCAGTCAGGAAGCCTCAACCCAGTTTTTTCTAAACTTTGAAATTTCTCTGCCATTTCCCGGCGAAAGTCTGTCAAATTTGTTATGACAAGTGCGCAATATAGAGAGTTTAGGGCATGCAAAATTTGAAGTTCGTCGGAACATTTTTCGACCTCCAAATTTGCCGACGTTTGGACCACACTTTGACCAAATTGCCGAGCCAAACTGCGGTGCGTTAACGACAGTCCGAATGACTGAGCATGCGCACAACTCAGGAGTACCCCAGAGAGGTGTGTACAGACAGCCACGGTTTGCGTGAGAGCAGTCAGGAAGCCTCAACCCAGTTTTTTCTAAACTTTGAAATTTCTCTGCCATTTCCCGGCGAAAGTCTGTCAATTTTTTATGACAAGTGCGCAATATAGAGAGTTTAGGGCATGCAAAATTTGAAGTTCGTCGGAACATTTTTCGACCTCCAAATTTGCCGACGTTTGTACCACACTTTGACCAAATTGCCGAGCCAAACTGCGGTGCGTTAACGACAGTCCGAATGACTGAGCATGCGCACAACTCAGGAGTACCCCAAAGAGGTGTGTACAGACAGCCACGGTTTGCGTGAGAGCAGTCAGGAAGCCTCAACCCAGTTTTTTCTAAACTTTGAAATTTCTCTGCCATTTCCCGGCGAAAGTCTGTCAATTTTTTATGACAAGTGCGCAATATAGAGAGTTTAGGGCATGCAAAATTTGAAGTTCGTCGGAACATTTTTCGACCTCCAAATTTGCCGACGTTTGGACCACACTTTGACCAAATTGCCGAGCCAAACTGCGGTGCGTTAACGACAGTCCGAATGACTGAGCATGCGCACAACTCAGGAGTACCCCAAAGAGGTGTGTACAGACAGCCACGGTTTGCGTGAGAGCAGTCAGGAAGCCTCAACCCAGTTTTTTCTAAACTTTGAAATTTCTCTGCCATTTCCCGGCGAAAGTCTGTCAATTTTTTATGACAAGTGCGCAATATAGAGAGTTTAGGGCATGCAAAATTTGAAGTTCGTCGGAACATTTTTTGACCTCCAAATATGCCGACGTTTGTACCACACTTTGACCAAATTGCCGAGCCAAACTGCGGTGCGTTAACGACAGTCCGAATGACTGAGCATGCGCACAACTCAGGAGTACCCCAAAGAGGTGTGTACAGACAGCCACGGTTTGCGTGAGAGCAGTCAGGAAGCCTCAACCCAGTTTTTTCTAAACTTTGAAATTTCTCTGCCATTTCCCGGCGAAAGTCTGTCAATTTTTTATGACAAGTGCGCAATATAGAGAGTTTAGGGCATGCAAAATTTGAAGTTCGTCGGAACATTTTTCGACCTCCAAATTTGCCGACGTTTGGACCACACTTTGACCAAATTGCCGAGCCAAACTGCGGTGCGTTAACGACAGTCCGAATGACTGAGCATGCGCACAACTCAGGAGTACCCCAGAGAGGTGTGTACAGACAGCCACGGTTTGCGTGAGAGCAGTCAGGAAGCCTCAACCCAGTTTTTTTCTAAACTTTGAAATGTCTCTGCCATTTCCCGGCGAAAGTCTGTCAATTTTTTATGACAAGTGCGCAATATAGAGAGTTTAGGGCATGCAAAATTTGAAGTTCGTCGGAACATTTTTCGACCTCCAAATTTGCCGACGTTTGTACCACACTTTGACCAAATTGCCGAGCCAAACTGCGGTGCGTTAACGACAGTCCGAATGACTGAGCATGCGCACAACTCAGGAGTACCCCAAAGAGGTGTGTACAGACAGCCACGGTTTGCGTGAGAGCAGTCAGGAAGCCTCAACCCAGTTTTTTCTAAACTTTGAAATTTCTCTGCCATTTCCCGGCGAAAGTCTGTCAATTTTTTATGACAAGTGCGCAATATAGAGAGTTTAGGGCATGCAAAATTTGAAGTTCGTCGGAACATTTTTCGACCTCCAAATTTGCCGACGTTGTTGTTGTTGTTGTTGTTGTATGTTTTATGGCATCTTCGGCAACTATAGGCCCTTTATGCCATCAACTATACGGTTTTAGCTTTAACTATACTATATTATCAACTTGAGATGACGAAGAAGGAGTTGCAGTTTTAGAAGTGGGAGGAAAACCCCCAGAGAAATGCCCCAGGGGAAAACCCACGCGGTCAAGTAGGGACTGCAAACCCAATCCACATACACGCCCCGGATTCGAACCCGGGACCCCAGAGGTGAAAGGCGAGGAAAGAACCCGTACGCCAACCCGACCGCCCCATTTGCCGACGTTTGGACCACACTTTGACCAAATTGCCGAGCCAAACTGCGGTGCGTTAACGACAGTCCGAATGACTGAGCATGCGCACAACTCAGGAGTATCCCAAAGAGGTGTGTACAGACAGCCACGGTTTGCGTGAGAGCAGTCAGGAAGCCTCAACCCAGTTTTTTTCTAAACTTTGAAATTTCTCTGCCATTTCCCGGCGAAAGTCTGTCAATTTTTTATGACAAGTGCGCAATATAGAGAGTTTAGGGCATGCAAAATTTGAAGTTCGTCGGAACATTTTTCGACCTCCAAATTTGCCGACGTTTGGACCACACTTTGACCAAATTGCCGAGCCAAACTGCGGTGCGTTAACGACAGTCCGAATGACTGAGCATGCGCACAACTCAGGAGTACCCCAAAGAGGTGTGTACAGACGGCCACGGTTTGCGTGAGAGCAGTCAGGAAGCCTCAACCCAGTTTTTTCTAAACTTTGAAATTTCTCTGCCATTTCCCGGCGAAAGTCTGTCAATTTTTTATGACAAGTGCGCAATATAGAGAGTTTAGGGCATGCAAAATTTGAAGTTCGTCGGAACATTTTTCGACCTCCAAATTTGCCGACGTTTGGACCACACTTTGACCAAATTGCCGAGCCAAACTGCGGTGCGTTAACGACAGTCCGAATGACTGAGCATGCGCACAACTCAGGAGTACCCCAAAGAGGTGTGTACAGACAGCCACGGTTTGCGTGAGAGCAGTCATGAAGCCTCAACCCAGTTTTTTCTAAACTTTGAAATTTCTCTGCCATTTCCCGGCGAAAGTCTGTCTATTTTTTATGACAAGTGCGCAATATAGAGAGTTTAGGGCATGCAAAATTTGAAGTTCGTCGGAACATTTTTCGACCTCCAAATTTGCCGACGTTTGGACCACACTTTGACCAAATTGCCGAGCCAAACTGCGGTGCGTTAACGACAGTCCGAATGACTGAGCATGCGCACAACTCAGGAGTACCCCAAAGAGGTGTGTACAGACAGCCACGGTTTGCGTGAGAGCAGTCAGGAAACCTCAACCCAGTTTTTTCTAAACTTTGAAATTTCTGAGCATGCGCACAACTCAGGAGTACCCCAAAGAGGTGTGTACAGACAGCCACGGTTTGCGTGAGAGCAGTCAGGAAGCCTCAACCCAATTTTTTTTTAAACTTTGAAATTTCTCTGCCATTTCCCGGCGAAAGTCTGTCAATTTTTTATGACAAGTGCGCAATATAGAGAGTTTAGGGCATGCAAAATTTGAAGTTCGTCGGAACATTTTTCGACCTCCAAATTTGCCGACGTTTGGACCACACTTTGACCAAATTGCCGAGCCAAACTGCGGTGCGTTAACGACAGTCCGAATGACTGAGCATGCGCACAACTCAGGAGTACCCCAAAGAGGTGTGTACAGACAGCCACGGTTTGCGTGAGAGCAGTCAGGAAGCCTCAACCCAGTTTTTTCTAAACTTTGAAATTTCTCTGCCATTTCCCGGCGAAAGTCTGTCAATTTTTTATGACAAGTGCGCAATATAGAGAGTTTAGGGCATGCAAAATTTGAAGTTCGTCGGAACATTTTTTGACCTCCAAATATGCCGACGTTTGTACCACACTTTGACCAAATTGCCGAGCCAAACTGCGGTGCGTTAACGACAGTCCGAATGACTGAGCATGCGCACAACTCAGGAGTACCCCAAAGAGGTGTGTACAGACAGCCACGGTTTGCGTGAGAGCAGTCAGGAAGCCTCAACCCAGTTTTTTCTAAACTTTGAAATTTCTCTGCCATTTCCCGGCGAAAGTCTGTCAATTTTTTATGACAAGTGCGCAATATAGAGAGTTTAGGGCATGCAAAATTTGAAGTTCGTCGGAACATTTTTCGACCTCCAAATTTGCCGACGTTTGGACCACACTTTGACCAAATTGCCGAGCCAAACTGCGGTGCGTTAACGACAGTCCGAATGACTGAGCATGCGCACAACTCAGGAGTACCCCAGAGAGGTGTGTACAGACAGCCACGGTTTGCGTGAGAGCAGTCAGGAAGCCTCAACCCAGTTTTTTTCTAAACTTTGAAATGTCTCTGCCATTTCCCGGCGAAAGTCTGTCAATTTTTTATGACAAGTGCGCAATATAGAGAGTTTAGGGCATGCAAAATTTGAAGTTCGTCGGAACATTTTTCGACCTCCAAATTTGCCGACGTTTGTACCACACTTTGACCAAATTGCCGAGCCAAACTGCGGTGCGTTAACGACAGTCCGAATGACTGAGCATGCGCACAACTCAGGAGTACCCCAAAGAGGTGTGTACAGACAGCCACGGTTTGCGTGAGAGCAGTCAGGAAGCCTCAACCCAGTTTTTTCTAAACTTTGAAATTTCTCTGCCATTTCCCGGCGAAAGTCTGTCAATTTTTTATGACAAGTGCGCAATATAGAGAGTTTAGGGCATGCAAAATTTGAAGTTCGTCGGAACATTTTTCGACCTCCAAATTTGCCGACGTTGTTGTTGTTGTTGTTGTTGTATGTTTTATGGCATCTTCGGCAACTATAGGCCCTTTATGCCATCAACTATACGGTTTTAGCTTTAACTATACTATATTATCAACTTGAGATGACGAAGAAGGAGTTGCAGTTTTAGAAGTGGGAGGAAAACCCCCAGAGAAATGCCCCAGGGGAAAACCCACGCGGTCAAGTAGGGACTGCAAACCCAATCCACATACACGCCCCGGATTCGAACCCGGGACCCCAGAGGTGAAAGGCGAGGAAAGAACCCGTACGCCAACCCGACCGCCCCATTTGCCGACGTTTGGACCACACTTTGACCAAATTGCCGAGCCAAACTGCGGTGCGTTAACGACAGTCCGAATGACTGAGCATGCGCACAACTCAGGAGTACCCCAAAGAGGTGTGTACAGACAGCCACGGTTTGCGTGAGAGCAGTCAGGAAGCCTCAACCCAGTTTTTTTCTAAACTTTGAAATGTCTCTGCCATTTCCCGGCGAAAGTCTGTCAATTTTTTATGACAAGTGCGCAATATAGAGAGTTTAGGGCATGCAAAATTTGAAGTTCGTCGGAACATTTTTCGACCTCCAAATTTGCCGACGTTTGGACCACACTTTGACCAAATTGCCGAGCCAAACTGCGGTGCGTTAACGACAGTCCGAATGACTGAGCATGCGCACAACTCAGGAGTACCCCAAAGAGGTGTGTACAGACAGCCACGGTTTGCGTGAGAGCAGTCATGAAGCCTCAACCCAGTTTTTTCTAAACTTTGAAATTTCTCTGCCATTTCCCGGCGAAAGTCTGTCTATTTTTTATGACAAGTGCGCAATATAGAGAGTTTAGGGCATGCAAAATTTGAAGTTCGTCGGAACATTTTTCGACCTCCAAATTTGCCGACGTTTGGACCACACTTTGACCAAATTGCCGAGCCAAACTGCGGTGCGTTAACGACAGTCCGAATGACTGAGCATGCGCACAACTCAGGAGTACCCCAAAGAGGTGTGTACAGACAGCCACGGTTTGCGTGAGAGCAGTCAGGAAACCTCAACCCAGTTTTTTCTAAACTTTGAAATTTCTGAGCATGCGCACAACTCAGGAGTACCCCAAAGAGGTGTGTACAGACAGCCACGGTTTGCGTGAGAGCAGTCAGGAAGCCTCAACCCAATTTTTTTTTAAACTTTGAAATTTCTCTGCCATTTCCCGGCGAAAGTCTGTCAATTTTTTATGACAAGTGCGCAATATAGAGAGTTTAGGGCATGCAAAATTTGAAGTTCGTCGGAACATTTTTCGACCTCCAAATTTGCCGACGTTTGGACCACACTTTGACCAAATTGCCGAGCCAAACTGCGGTGCGTTAACGACAGTCCGAATGACTGAGCATGCGCACAACTCAGGAGTACCCCAAAGAGGTGTGTACAGACAGCCACGGTTTGCGTGAGAGCAGTCATGAAGCCTCAACCCAGTTTTTTCTAAACTTTGAAATTTCTCTGCCATTTCCCGGCGAAAGTCTGTTTATTTTTTTATGACAAGTGCGCAATATAGAGAGTTTAGGGCATGCAAAATTTGAAGTTCGTCGGAACATTTTTCGACCTCCAAATTTGCCGACGTTTGGACCACACTTTGACCAAATTGCCGAGCCAAACTGCGGTGCGTTAACGACAGTCCGAATGACTGAGCATGCGCACAACTCAGGAGTACCCCAAAGAGGTGTGTACAGACAGCCACGGTTTGCGTGAGAGCAGTCAGGAAACCTCAACCCAGTTTTTTCTAAACTTTGAAATTTCTGAGCATGCGCACAACTCAGGAGTACCCCAAAGAGGTGTGTACAGACAGCCACGGTTTGCGTGAGAGCAGTCAGGAAGCCTCAACCCAGTTTTTTTCTAAACTTTGAAATTTCTCTGCCATTTCCCGGCGAAAGTCTGTCAATTTTTTATGACAAGTGCGCAATATAGAGAGTTTAGGGCATGCAAAATTTGAAGTTCGTCGGAACATTTTTCGACCTCCAAATTTGCCGACGTTTGGACCACACTTTGACCAAATTGCCGAGCCAAACTGCGGTGCGTTAACGACAGTCCGAATGACTGAGCATGCGCACAACTCAGGAGTACCCCAAAGAGGTGTGTACAGACAGCCACGGTTTGCGTGAGAGCAGTCAGGAAGCCTCAACCCAGTTTTTTCTAAACTTTGAAATTTCTCTGCCATTTCCCGGCGAAAGTCTGTCAATTTTTTATGACAAGTGCGCAATATAGAGAGTTTAGTGCATGCAAAATTTGAAGTTCGTCGGAACATTTTTCGACCTCCAAATTTGCCGACGTTTGGACCACACTTTGACCAAATTGCCGAGCCAAACTGCGGTGCGTTAACGACAGTCCGAATGACTGAGCATGCGCACAACTCAGGAGTACCCCAAAGAGGTGTGTACAGACAGCCACGGTTTGCGTGAGAGCAGTCATGAAGCCTCAACCCAGTTTTTTTCTAAACTTTGAAATTTCTCTGCCATTTCCCGGCGAAAGTCTGTCTATTTTTTATGACAAGTGCGCAATATAGAGAGTTTAGGGCATGCAAAATTTGAAGTTCGTCGGAACATTTTTCGACCTCCAAATTTGCCGACGTTTGGACCACACTTTGACCAAATTGCCGAGCCAAACTGCAGTGCGTTAACGACAGTCCGAATGACTGAGCATGCGCACAACTCAGGAGTACCCCAAAGAGGTGTGTACAGACAGCCACGGTTTGCGTGAGAGCAGTCAGGAAGCCTCAACCCAGTTTTTTTCTAAACTTTGAAATTTCTCTGCCATTTCCCGGCGAAAGTCTGTCTATTTTTTATGACAAGTGCGCAATATAGAGAGTTTAGGGCATGCAAAATTTGAAGTTCGTCGGAACATTTTTCGACCTCCAAATTTGCCGACGTTTGGACCACACTTTGACCAAATTGCCGAGCCAAACTGCAGTGCGTTAACGACAGTCCGAATGACTGAGCATGCGCACAACTCAGGAGTACCCCAAAGAGGTGTGTACAGACAGCCACGGTTTGCGTGAGAGCAGTCAGAAAGCCTCAACCCAGTTTTTTTCTAAACTTTGAAATTTCTCTGCCATTTCCCGGCGAAAGTCTGTCAATTTTTTATGACAAGTGCGCAATATAGAGAGTTTAGGGCATGCAAAATTTGAAGTTCGTCGGAACATTTTTCGACCTCCAAATTTGCCGACGTTTGGACCACACTTTGACCAAATTGCCGAGCCAAACTGCGGTGCGTTAACGACAGTCCGAATGACTGAGCATGTGCACAACTCAGGAGTACCCCAAAGAGGTGTGTACAGACAGCCACGGTTTGCGTGAGAGCAGTCAGGAAGCCTCAACCCAGTTTTTTCTAAACTTTGAAATTTCTCTGCCATTTCCCGGCGAAAGTCTGTCAATTTTTTATGACAAGTGCGCAATATAGAGAGTTTAGGGCATGCAAAATTTGAAGTTCGTCGGAACATTTTTCGACCTCCAAATTTGCCGACGTTTGGACCACACTTTGACCAAATTGCCGAGCCAAACTGCAGTGCGTTAACGACAGTCCGAATGACTGAGCATGCGCACAACTCAGGAGTACCCCAAAGAGGTGTGTACAGACAGCCACGGTTTGCGTGAGAGCAGTCAGAAAGCCTCAACCCAGTTTTTTTCTAAACTTTGAAATTTCTCTGCCATTTCCCGGCGAAAGTCTGTCAATTTTTTATGACAAGTGCGCAATATAGAGAGTTTAGGGCATGCAAAATTTGAAGTTCGTCGGAACATTTTTCGACCTCCAAATTTGCCGACGTTTGGACCACACTTTGACCAAATTGCCGAGCCAAACTGCGGTGCGTTAACGACAGTCCGAATGACTGAGCATGTGCACAACTCAGGAGTACCCCAAAGAGGTGTGTACAGACAGCCACGGTTTGCGTGAGAGCAGTCAGGAAGCCTCAACCCAGTTTTTTCTAAACTTTGAAATTTCTCTGCCATTTCCCGGCGAAAGTCTGTCAATTTTTTATGACAAGTGCGCAATATAGAGAGTTTAGGGCATGCAAAATTTGAAGTTCGTCGGAACATTTTTCGACCTCCAAATTTGCCGACGTTTGGACCACACTTTGACCAAATTGCCGAGCCAAACTGCGGTGCGTTAACGACAGTCCGAATGACTGAGCATGCGCACAACTCAGGAGTACCCCAAAGAGGTGTGTACAGACAGCCACGGTTTGCGTGAGAGCAGTCAGGAAGCCTCAACCCAGTTTTTTCTAAACTTTGAAATTTCTCTGCCATTTCCCGGCGAAAGTCTGTCAATTTTTTATGACAAGTGCGCAATATAGAGAGTTTAGGGCATGCACAATTTGAAGTTCGTCGAAACATTTTTCGACCTCCAAATTTGCCGACGTTTGGACCACACTTTGACCAAATTGCCGAGCCAAACTGCGGTGCGTTAACGACAGTCCGAATGACTGAGCATGCGCACAACTCAGGAGTACCCCAAAGAGGTGTGTACAGACAGCCACGGTTTGCGTGAGAGCAGTCAGGAAGCCTCAACCCAGTTTTTTCTAAACTTTGAAATTTCTCTGCCATTTCCCGGCGAAAGTCTGTCAATTTTTTATGACAAGTGCGCAATATAGAGAGTTTAGGGCATGCAAAATTTGAAGTTCGTCGGAACATTTTTCGACCTCCAAATTTGCCGACGTTCGGACCACACTTTGACCAAATTGCCGAGCCAAACTGCGGTGCGTTAACGACAGTCCGAATGACTGAGAATGCGCACAACTCAGGAGTACCCCAAAGAGGTGTGTACAGACAGCCACGGTTTGCGTGAGAGCAGTCAGGAAGCCTCAACCCAGTTTTTTCTAAACTTTGAAATTTCTCTGCCATTTCCCGGCGAAAGTCTGTCAATTTGTTATGACAAGTGCGCAATATAGAGAGTTTAGGGCATGCAAAATTTGAAGTTCGTCGGAACATTTTTCGACCTCCAAATTTGCCGACGTTTGGACCACACTTTGACCAAATTGCCGAGCCAAACTGCGGTGCGTTAACGACAGTCCGAATGACTGAGCATGCGCACAACTCAGGAGTACCCTAAAGAGGTGTGTACAGACAGCCACGGTTTGCGTGAGAGCAGTCAGGAAGCCTCAACCCAGTTTTTTCTAAACTTTGAAATTTCTCTGCCATTTCCCGGCGAAAGTCTGTCAATTTTTTATGACAAGTGCGCAATATAGAGAGTTTAGGGCATGCAAAATTTGAAGTTCGTCGGAACATTTTTCGACCTCCAAATTTGCCGACGTTTGGACCACACTTTGACCAAATTGCCGAGCCAAACTGCGGTGCGTTAACGACAGTCCGAATGACTGAGCATGCGCACAACTCAGGAGTACCCCAAAGAGGTGTGTACAGACAGCCACGGTTTGCGTGAGAGCAGTCAGGAAGCCTCAACCCAGTTTTTTTCTAAACTTTGAAATTTCTCTGCCATTTCCTGGCGAAAGTCTGTCATTTTTTTATGACAAGTGCGCAATATAGAGTGTTTAGGGCATGCAAAATTTGAAGTTCGTCGGAACATTTTTCGACCTCCAAATTTGCCGACGTTTGGACCACACTTTGACCAAATTGCCGAGCCAAACTGCGGTGCGTTAACGACAGTCCGAATGACTGAGAATGCGCACAACTCAGGAGTACCCCAAAGAGGTGTGTACAGACAGCCACGGTTTGCGTGAGAGCAGTCAGGAAGCCTCAACCCAGTTTTTTTCTAAACTTTGAAATTTCTCTGCCATTTCCCGGCGAAAGTCTGTCAATTTTTTATGACAAGTGCGCAATATAGAGAGTTTAGGGCATGCAAAATTTGAAGTTCGTCGGAACATTTTTCGACCTCCAAATTTGCCGACGTTTGGACCACACTTTGACCAAATTGCCGAGCCAAACTGCGGTGCGTTAACGACAGTCCGAATGACTGAGCATGCGCACAACTCAGGAGTACCCCAAAGAGGTGTGTACAGACAGCCACGGTTTGCGTGAGAGCAGTCAGGAAGCCTCAACCCAGTTTTTTCTAAACTTTGAAATTTCTCTGCCATTTCCCGGCGAAAGTCTGTCAATTTTTTATGACAAGTGCGCAATATAGAGAGTTTAGTGCATGCAAAATTTGAAGTTCGTCGGAACATTTTTCGACCTCCAAATTTGCCGACGTTTGGACCACACTTTGACCAAATTGCCGAGCCAAACTGCGGTGCGTTAACGACAGTCCGAATGACTGAGCATGCGCACAACTCAGGAGTACCCCAAAGAGGTGTGTACAGACAGCCACGGTTTGCGTGAGAGCAGTCATGAAGCCTCAACCCAGTTTTTTTCTAAACTTTGAAATTTCTCTGCCATTTCCCGGCGAAAGTCTGTCTATTTTTTATGACAAGTGCGCAATATAGAGAGTTTAGGGCATGCAAAATTTGAAGTTCGTCGGAACATTTTTCGACCTCCAAATTTGCCGACGTTTGGACCACACTTTGACCAAATTGCCGAGCCAAACTGCAGTGCGTTAACGACAGTCCGAATGACTGAGCATGCGCACAACTCAGGAGTACCCCAAAGAGGTGTGTACAGACAGCCACGGTTTGCGTGAGAGCAGTCAGAAAGCCTCAACCCAGTTTTTTTCTAAACTTTGAAATTTCTCTGCCATTTCCCGGCGAAAGTCTGTCAATTTTTTATGACAAGTGCGCAATATAGAGAGTTTAGGGCATGCAAAATTTGAAGTTCGTCGGAACATTTTTCGACCTCCAAATTTGCCGACGTTTGGACCACACTTTGACCAAATTGCCGAGCCAAACTGCGGTGCGTTAACGACAGTCCGAATGACTGAGCATGTGCACAACTCAGGAGTACCCCAAAGAGGTGTGTACAGACAGCCACGGTTTGCGTGAGAGCAGTCAGGAAGCCTCAACCCAGTTTTTTCTAAACTTTGAAATTTCTCTGCCATTTCCCGGCGAAAGTCTGTCAATTTTTTATGACAAGTGCGCAATATAGAGAGTTTAGGGCATGCAAAATTTGAAGTTCGTCGGAACATTTTTCGACCTCCAAATTTGCCGACGTTTGGACCACACTTTGACCAAATTGCCGAGCCAAACTGCGGTGCGTTAACGACAGTCCGAATGACTGAGCATGCGCACAACTCAGGAGTACCCCAAAGAGGTGTGTACAGACAGCCACGGTTTGCGTGAGAGCAGTCAGGAAGCCTCAACCCAGTTTTTTCTAAACTTTGAAATTTCTCTGCCATTTCCCGGCGAAAGTCTGTCAATTTTTTATGACAAGTGCGCAATATAGAGAGTTTAGGGCATGCACAATTTGAAGTTCGTCGAAACATTTTTCGACCTCCAAATTTGCCGACGTTTGGACCACACTTTGACCAAATTGCCGAGCCAAACTGCGGTGCGTTAACGACAGTCCGAATGACTGAGCATGCGCACAACTCAGGAGTACCCCAAAGAGGTGTGTACAGACAGCCACGGTTTGCGTGAGAGCAGTCAGGAAGCCTCAACCCAGTTTTTTCTAAACTTTGAAATTTCTCTGCCATTTCCCGGCGAAAGTCTGTCAATTTTTTATGACAAGTGCGCAATATAGAGAGTTTAGGGCATGCAAAATTTGAAGTTCGTCGGAACATTTTTCGACCTCCAAATTTGCCGACGTTCGGACCACACTTTGACCAAATTGCCGAGCCAAACTGCGGTGCGTTAACGACAGTCCGAATGACTGAGAATGCGCACAACTCAGGAGTACCCCAAAGAGGTGTGTACAGACAGCCACGGTTTGCGTGAGAGCAGTCAGGAAGCCTCAACCCAGTTTTTTCTAAACTTTGAAATTTCTCTGCCATTTCCCGGCGAAAGTCTGTCAATTTGTTATGACAAGTGCGCAATATAGAGAGTTTAGGGCATGCAAAATTTGAAGTTCGTCGGAACATTTTTCGACCTCCAAATTTGCCGACGTTTGGACCACACTTTGACCAAATTGCCGAGCCAAACTGCGGTGCGTTAACGACAGTCCGAATGACTGAGCATGCGCACAACTCAGGAGTACCCTAAAGAGGTGTGTACAGACAGCCACGGTTTGCGTGAGAGCAGTCAGGAAGCCTCAACCCAGTTTTTTCTAAACTTTGAAATTTCTCTGCCATTTCCCGGCGAAAGTCTGTCAATTTTTTATGACAAGTGCGCAATATAGAGAGTTTAGGGCATGCAAAATTTGAAGTTCGTCGGAACATTTTTCGACCTCCAAATTTGCCGACGTTTGGACCACACTTTGACCAAATTGCCGAGCCAAACTGCGGTGCGTTAACGACAGTCCGAATGACTGAGCATGCGCACAACTCAGGAGTACCCCAAAGAGGTGTGTACAGACAGCCACGGTTTGCGTGAGAGCAGTCAGGAAGCCTCAACCCAGTTTTTTTCTAAACTTTGAAATTTCTCTGCCATTTCCTGGCGAAAGTCTGTCAATTTTTTATGACAAGTGCGCAATATAGAGTGTTTAGGGCATGCAAAATTTGAAGTTCGTCGGAACATTTTTCGACCTCCAAATTTGCCGACGTTTGGACCACACTTTGACCAAATTGCCGAGCCAAACTGCGGTGCGTTAACGACAGTCCGAATGACTGAGAATGCGCACAACTCAGGAGTACCCCAAAGAGGTGTGTACAGACAGCCACGGTTTGCGTGAGAGCAGTCAGGAAGCCTCAACCCAGTTTTTTCTAAACTTTGAAATTTCTCTGCCATTTCCCGGCGAAAGTCTGTCAATTTTTTATGACAAGTGCGCAATATAGAGAGTTTAGGGCATGCAAAATTTGAAGTTCGTCGGAACATTTTTCGACCTCCAAATTTGCCGACGTTTGGACCACACTTTGACCAAATTGCCGAGCCAAACTGCGGTGCGTTAACGACAGTCCGAATGACTGAGCATGCGCACAACTCAGGAGTACCCCAAAGAGGTGTGTACAGACAGCCACGGTTTGCGTGAGAGCAGTCAGGAAGCCTCAACCCAGTTTTTTCTAAACTTTGAAATTTCTCTGCCATTTCCCGGCGAAAGTCTGTCTATTTTTTATGACAAGTGCGCAATATAGAGAGTTTAGGGCATGCAAAATTTGAAGTTCGTCGGAACATTTTTCGACCTCCAAATTTGCCGACGTTTGGACCACACTTTGACCAAATTGCCGAGCCAAACTGCGGTGCGTTAACGACAGTCCGAATGACTGAGCATGCGCACAACTCAGGAGTACCCCAAAGAGGTGTGTACAGACAGCCACGGTTTGCGTGAGAGCAGTCAGGAAGCCTCAACCCAGTTTTTTCTAAACTTTGAAATTTCTCTGCCATTTCCCGGCGAAAGTCTGTCAATTTTTTATGACAAGTGCGCAATATAGAGAGTTTAGGGCATGCAAAATTTGAAGTTCGTCGGAACATTTTTCGACCTCCAAAATTGCCGACGTTCGGACCACACTTTGACCAAATTGCCGAGCCAAACTGCGGTGCGTTAACGACAGTCCGAATGACTGAGCATGCGCACAACTCAGGAGTACCCCAAAGAGGTGTGTACAGACAGCCACGGTTTGCGTGAGAGCAGTCAGGAAGCCTCAACCCAGTTTTTTCTAAACTTTGAAATTTCTCTGCCATTTCCCGGCGAAAGTCTGTAAATTTGTTATGACAAGTGCGCAATATAGAGAGTTTAGGGCACGCAAAATTTGAAGTTCGTCGGAACATTTTTCGACCTCCAAATTTGCCGACGTTGTTGTTGTTGTATGTTTTATGGCATCTTCGGCAACTATAGGCCATTTATGCCATCAACTATACGGTTTTAGCTTTAACTATACTATATTATCAACTTGAGATGACGAAGAAGGAGTTGCAGTTTTAGAAGTGGGAGGAAAACCCCCAGAGAAATGCCCCAGGGGAAAACCCACGCGGTCAAGTAGGGACTGCAAACCCAATCCACATACCCGCCCCGGATTCGAACCCGGGACCCCAGAGGTGAAAGGCGAGGAAAGAACCCGTACGCCAACCCGACCGCCCCATTTGCCGACGTTTGGACCACACTTTGACCAAATTGCCGAGCCAAACTGCGGTGCGTTAACGACAGTCCGAATGACTGAGCATGCGCACAACTCAGGAGTACCCCAAAGAGGTGTGTACAGACAGCCACGGTTTGCGTGAGAGCAGTCAGGAAGCCTCAACCAGTTTTTTTTTAACTTTGAAATTTCTCTGCCATTTCCTGGCGAAAGTCTGTCAATTTTTTATGACAAGTGCGCAATATAGAGAGTTTAGGGCATGCAAAATTTGAAGTTCGTCGGAACATTTTTCGACCTCCAAATGTCAATTTTTTATGACAAGTGCGCAATATAGAGAGTTTAGGGCATGCAAAATTTGAAGTTCGTGGGAACATTTTTCGACCTCCAAATTTGCCGACGTTTGGACCACACTTTGACCAAATTGCCGAGCCAAACTGCGGTGCGTTAACGACAGTCCGAATGACTGAGCATGCGCACAACTCAGGAGTACCCCAAAGAGGTGTGTACAGACAGCCACGGTTTGCGTGAGAGCAGTCAGGAAGCCTCAACCCAGTTTTTTATAAACTTTGAAATTTCTCTGCCATTTCCCGGCGAAAGTCTGTCAATTTTTTATGACAAGTGCGCAATATAGAGAGTTTAGGGCATGCAAAATTTGAAGTTCGTCGGAACATTTTTCGACCTCCAAATTTGCCGACGTTTGGACCACACTTTGACCAAATTGCCGAGCCAAACTGCGGTGCGTTAACGACAGTCCGAATGACTGAGCATGCGCACAACTCAGGAGTACCCCAAAGAGGTGTGTACAGACAGCCACGGTTTGCGTGAGAGCAGTCAGGAAGCCTCAACCCAGTTTTTTCTAAACTTTGAAATTTCTCTGCCATTTCCCGGCGAAAGTCTGTCAATTTTGTATGACAAGTGCGCAATATAGAGAGTTTAGGGCATGCAAAATTTGAAGTTCGTCGGAACATTTTTCGACCTCCAAATTTGCCGACGTTTGGACCACACTTTGACCAAATTGCCGAGCCAAACTGCGGTGCGTTAACGACAGTCCGAATGACTGAGCATGCGCACAACTCAGGAGTACCCCAAAGAGGTGTGTACAGACAGCCACGGTTTGCGTGAGAGCAGTCAGGAAGCCTCAACCCAGTTTTTTCTAAACTTTGAAATTTCTCTGCCATTTCCCGGCAAAAGTCTGTCAATTTTTTATGACAAGTGCGCAATATAGAGAGTTTAGGGCATGCAAAATTTGAAGTTCGTCGGAACATTTTTCGACCTCCAAATATGCCGACGTTTGGACCACACTTTGACCAAATTGCCGAGCCAAACTGCGGTGCGTTAACGACAGTCCGAATGACTGAGCATGCGCACAACTCAGGAGTACCCCAAAGAGGTGTGTACAGACAGCCACGGTTTGCGTGAGAGCAGTCAGGAAGCCTCAACCCAGTTTTTTCTAAACTTTGAAATTTCTCTGCCATTTCCTGGCGAAAGTCTGTAAATTGTTTATGACAAGTGCGCAATATAGAGAGTTTAGGGCATGCAAAATTTGAAGTTCGTCGGAACATTTTTCGACCTCCAAATTTGCCGACGTTTGGACCACACTTTGACCAAATTGCCGAGCCAAACTGCGGTGCGTTAACGACAGTCCGAATGACTGAGCATGCGCACAACTCAGGAGTACCCCAAAGAGGTGTGTACAGACAGCCACGGTTTGCGTGAGAGCAGTCAGGAAGCCTCAACCCAGTTTGTTTCTAAACTTTGAAATTTCTCTGCCATTTCCCGGCGAAAGTCTGTCAATTTTTTATGACAAGTGCGCAATATAGAGAGTTTAGGGCATGCAAAATTTGAAGTTCGTCGGAACATTTTTCGACCTCCAAATTTGCCGACGTTTGGACCACACTTTGACCAAATTGCCGAGCCAAACTGCGGTGCGTTAACGACAGTCCGAATGACTGAGCATGCGCACAACTCAGGAGTACCCCAAAGAGGTGTGTACAGACAGCCACGGTTTGCGTGAGAGCAGTCAGGAAGCCTCAACCCAGTTTTTTCTAAACTTTGAAATTTCTCTGCCATTTCCCGGCGAAAGTCTGTAAATTTGTTATGACAAGTGCGCAATATAGAGAGTTTAGGGCACGCAAAATTTGAAGTTCGTCGGAACATTTTTCGACCTCCAAATTTGCCGACGTTGTTGTTGTTGTATGTTTTATGGCATCTTCGGCAACTATAGGCCATTTATGCCATCAACTATACGGTTTTAGCTTTAACTATACTATATTATCAACTTGAGATGACGAAGAAGGAGTTGCAGTTTTAGAAGTGGGAGGAAAACCCCCAGAGAAATGCCCCAGGGGAAAACCCACGCGGTCAAGTAGGGACTGCAAACCCAATCCACATACCCGCCCCGGATTCGAACCCGGGACCCCAGAGGTGAAAGGCGAGGAAAGAACCCGTACGCCAACCCGACCGCCCCATTTGCCGACGTTTGGACCACACTTTGACCAAATTGCCGAGCCAAACTGCGGTGCGTTAACGACAGTCCGAATGACTGAGCATGCGCACAACTCAGGAGTACCCCAAAGAGGTGTGTACAGACAGCCACGGTTTGCGTGAGAGCAGTCAGGAAGCCTCAACCAGTTTTTTTTTAACTTTGAAATTTCTCTGCCATTTCCTGGCGAAAGTCTGTCAATTTTTTATGACAAGTGCGCAATATAGAGAGTTTAGGGCATGCAAAATTTGAAGTTCGTCGGAACATTTTTCGACCTCCAAATTTGCCGACGTTGTTGTTGTTGTATGTTTTATGGCATCTTCGGCAACTATAGGCCATTTATGCCATCAACTATACGGTTTTAGCTTTAACTATACTATATTATCAACTTGAGATGACGAAGAAGGAGTTGCAGTTTTAGAAGTGGGAGGAAAACCCCCAGAGAAATGCCCCAGGGGAAAACCCACGCGGTCAAGTAGGGACTGCAAACCCAATCCACATACCCGCCCCGGATTCGAACCCGGGACCCCAGAGGTGAAAGGCGAGGAAAGAACCCGTACGCCAACCCGACCGCCCCATTTGCCGACGTTTGGACCACACTTTGACCAAATTGCCGAGCCAAACTGCGGTGCGTTAACGACAGTCCGAATGACTGAGCATGCGCACAACTCAGGAGTACCCCAAAGAGGTGTGTACAGACAGCCACGGTTTGCGTGAGAGCAGTCAGGAAGCCTCAACCAGTTTTTTTTTAACTTTGAAATTTCTCTGCCATTTCCTGGCGAAAGTCTGTCAATTTTTTATGACAAGTGCGCAATATAGAGAGTTTAGGGCATGCAAAATTTGAAGTTCGTCGGAACATTTTTCGACCTCCAAATGTCAATTTTTTATGACAAGTGCGCAATATAGAGAGTTTAGGGCATGCAAAATTTGAAGTTCGTGGGAACATTTTTCGACCTCCAAATTTGCCGACGTTTGGACCACACTTTGACCAAATTGCCGAGCCAAACTGCGGTGCGTTAACGACAGTCCGAATGACTGAGCATGCGCACAACTCAGGAGTACCCCAAAGAGGTGTGTACAGACAGCCACGGTTTGCGTGAGAGCAGTCAGGAAGCCTCAACCCAGTTTTTTATAAACTTTGAAATTTCTCTGCCATTTCCCGGCGAAAGTCTGTCAATTTTTTATGACAAGTGCGCAATATAGAGAGTTTAGGGCATGCAAAATTTGAAGTTCGTCGGAACATTTTTCGACCTCCAAATTTGCCGACGTTTGGACCACACTTTGACCAAATTGCCGAGCCAAACTGCGGTGCGTTAACGACAGTCCGAATGACTGAGCATGCGCACAACTCAGGAGTACCCCAAAGAGGTGTGTACAGACAGCCACGGTTTGCGTGAGAGCAGTCAGGAAGCCTCAACCCAGTTTTTTCTAAACTTTGAAATTTCTCTGCCATTTCCCGGCGAAAGTCTGTCAATTTTGTATGACAAGTGCGCAATATAGAGAGTTTAGGGCATGCAAAATTTGAAGTTCGTCGGAACATTTTTCGACCTCCAAATTTGCCGAAGTTTGGACCACACTTTGACCAAATTGCCGAGCCAAACTGCGGTGCGTTAACGACAGTCCGAATGACTGAGCATGCGCACAACTCAGGAGTACCCCAAAGAGGTGTGTACAGACAGCCACGGTTTGCGTGAGAGCAGTCAGGAAGCCTCAATCCAGTTTTTTCTAAACTTTGAAATTTCTCTGCCATTTCCCGGCGAAAGTCTGTCAATTTTTTATGACAAGTGCGCAATATAGAGAGTTTAGGGCATGCAAAATTTGAAGTTCGTCGGAACATTTTTCGACCTCCAAATTTGCCGACGTTTGGACCACACTTTGACCAAATTGCCGAGCCAAACTGCGGTGCGTTAACGACAGTCCGAATGACTGAGCATGCGCACAACTCAGGAGTACCCCAAAGAGGTGTGTACAGACAGCCACGGTTTGCGTGAGAGCAGTCAGGAAGCCTCAACCCAGTTTTTTCTAAACTTTGAAATTTCTCTGCCATTTCCCGGCGAAAGTCTGTAATTTTTTTATGACAAGTGCGCAATATAGAGAGTTTAGGGCATGCAAAATTTGAAGTTCGTCGGAACATTTTTCGACCTCCAAATTTGCCGACGTTGTTGTTGTTGTTGTTGTTGTATGTTTTATGGCATCTTCGGCAACTATAGGCCCTTTATGCCATCAACTATACGGTTTTAGCTTTAACTATACTATATTATCAACTTGAGATGACGAAGAAGGAGTTGCAGTTTTAGAAGTGGGAGGAAAACCCCCAGAGAAATGCCCCAGGGGAAAACCCACGCGGTCAAGTAGGGACTGCAAACCCAATCCACATACACGCCCCGGATTCGAACCCGGGACCCCAGAGGTGAAAGGCGAGGAAAGAACCCGTACGCCAACCCGACCGCCCTATTTGCCGACGTTTGGACCACACTTTGACCAAATTGCCGAGCCAAACTGCAGTGCGTTAACGACAGTCCGAATGACTGAGCATGCGCACAACTCAGGAGTACCCCAAAGAGGTGTGTACAGACAGCCACGGTTTGCGTGAGAGCAGTCAGGAAGCCTCAACCCAGTTTTTTCTAAACTTTGAAATTTCTCTGCCATTTCCCGGCGAAAGTCTGTCAATTTTTTATGACAAGTGCGCAATATAGAGAGTTTAGGGCATGCAAAATTTGAAGTTCGTCGGAACATTTTTCGACCTCCAAATTTGCCGACGTTTGGACCACACTTTGACCAAATTGCCGAGCCAAACTGCGGTGCGTTAACGACAGTCCGAATGACTGAGCATGCGCACAACTCAGGAGTACCCCAAAGAGGTGTGTACAGACAGCCACGGTTTGCGTGAGAGCAGTCAGGAAGCCTCAACCCAGTTTTTTCTAAACTTTGAAATTTCTCTGCCATTTCCCGGCGAAAGTCTGTCAATTTTTTATGACAAGTGCGCAATATAGAGAGTTTAGGGCATGCAAAATTTGAAGTTCGTCGGAACATTTTTCGACCTCCAAATTTGCCGACGTTTGGACCACACTTTGACCAAATTGCCGAGCCAAACTGCGGTGCGTTAACGACAGTCCGAATGACTGAGCATGCGCACAACTCAGGAGTACCCCAAAGAGGTGTGTACAGACAGCCACGGTTTGCGTGAGAGCAGTCAGGAAGCCTCAACCCAGTTTTTTCTAAACTTTGAAATTTCTCTGCCATTTCCCGGCGAAAGTCTGTAATTTTTTTATGACAAGTGCGCAATATAGAGAGTTTAGGGCATGCAAAATTTGAAGTTCGTCGGAACATTTTTCGACCTCCAAATTTGCCGACGTTGTTGTTGTTGTTGTTGTTGTATGTTTTATGGCATCTTCGGCAACTATAGGCCCTTTATGCCATCAACTATACGGTTTTAGCTTTAACTATACTATATTATCAACTTGAGATGACGAAGAAGGAGTTGCAGTTTTAGAAGTGGGAGGAAAACCCCCAGAGAAATGCCCCAGGGGAAAACCCACGCGGTCAAGTAGGGACTGCAAACCCAATCCACATACACGCCCCGGATTCGAACCCGGGACCCCAGAGGTGAAAGGCGAGGAAAGAACCCGTACGCCAACCCGACCGCCCTATTTGCCGACGTTTGGACCACACTTTGACCAAATTGCCGAGCCAAACTGCAGTGCGTTAACGACAGTCCGAATGACTGAGCATGCGCACAACTCAGGAGTACCCCAAAGAGGTGTGTACAGACAGCCACGGTTTGCGTGAGAGCAGTCAGGAAGCCTCAACCCAGTTTTTTCTAAACTTTGAAATTTCTCTGCCATTTCCCGGCGAAAGTCTGTCAATTTTTTATGACAAGTGCGCAATATAGAGAGTTTAGGGCATGCAAAATTTGAAGTTCGTCGGAACATTTTTCGACCTCCAAATTTGCCGACGTTTGGACCACACTTTGACCAAATTGCCGAGCCAAACTGCGGTGCGTTAACGACAGTCCGAATGACTGAGCATGCGCACAACTCAGGAGTACCCCAAAGAGGTGTGTACAGACAGCCACGGTTTGCGTGAGAGCAGTCAGGAAGCCTCAACCCAGTTTTTTCTAAACTTTGAAATTTCTCTGCCATTTCCCGGCGAAAGTCTGTCAATTTTTTATGACAAGTGCGCAATATAGAGAGTTTAGGGCATGCAAAATTTGAAGTTCGTCGGAACATTTTTCGACCTCCAAATTTGCCGACGTTTGGACCACACTTTGACCAAATTGCCGAGCCAAACTGCGGTGCGTTAACGACAGTCCGAATGACTGAGCATGCGCACAACTCAGGAGTACCCCAAAGAGGTGTGTACAGACAGCCACGGTTTGCGTGAGAGCAGTCAGGAAGCCTCAACCCAGTTTTTTCTAAACTTTGAAATTTCTCTGCCATTTCCCGGCGAAAGTCTGTAAATTGTTTATGACAAGTGCGCAATATAGAGAGTTTAGGGCATGCAAAATTTGAAGTTCGTCGGAACATTTTTCGACCTCCAAATTTGCCGACGTTGTTGTTGTTGTTGTTGTTGTTGTATGTTTTATGGCATCTTCGGCAACTATAGGCCCTTTATGCCATCAACTATACGGTTTTAGCTTTAACTATACTATATTATCAACTTGAGATGACGAAGAAGGAGTTGCAGTTTTAGAAGTGGGAGGAAAACCCCCAGAGAAATGCCCCAGGGGAAAACCCACGCGGTCAAGTAGGGACTGCAAACCCAATCCACATACACGCCCCGGATTCGAACCCGGGACCCCAGAGGTGAAAGGCGAGGAAAGAACCCGTACGCCAACCCGACCGCCCCATTTGCCGACGTTTGGACCACACTTTGACCAAATTGCCGAGCCAAACTGCAGTGCGTTAACGACAGTCCGAATGACTGAGCATGCGCACAACTCAGGAGTACCCCAAAGAGGTGTGTACAGACAGCCACGGTTTGCGTGAGAGCAGTCAGGAAGCCTCAACCCAGTTTTTTCTAAACTTTGAAATTTCTCTGCCATTTCCCGGCGAAAGTCTGTCAATTTTTTATGACAAGTGCGCAATATAGAGAGTTTAGGGCATGCAAAATTTGAAGTTCGTCGGAACATTTTTCGACCTCCAAATTTGCCGACGTTTGGACCACACTTTGACCAAATTGCCGAGCCAAACTGCGTTGCGTTAACGACAGTCCGAATGACTGAGCATGCGCACAACTCAGGAGTACCCCAAAGAGGTGTGTACAGACAGCCACGGTTTGCGTGAGAGCAGTCAGGAAGCCTCAACCCAGTTTTTTCTAAACTTTGAAATTTCTCTGCCATTTCCCGGCGAAAGTCTGTCAATTTTTTATGACAAGTGCGCAATATAGAGAGTTTAGGGCATGCAAAATTTGAAGTTCGTCGGAACATTTTTCGACCTCCAAATTTGCCGACGTTTGGACCACACTTTGACCAAATTGCCGAGCCAAACTGCGGTGCGTTAACGACAGTCCGAATGACTGAGCATGCGCACAACTCAGGAGTACCCTAAAGAGGTGTGTACAGACAGCCACGGTTTGCGTGAGAGCAGTCAGGAAGCCTCAACCCAGTTTTTTCTAAACTTTGAAATTTCTCTGCCATTTCCCGGCGAAAGTCTGTAAATTTGTTATGACAAGTGCGCAATAAAGAGAGTTTAGGGCATGCAAAATTTGAAGTTCGTCGGAACATTTTTCGACCTCCAAATTTGCCGACGTTGTTGTTGTTGTTGTTGTTGTATGTTTTATGGCATCTTCGGCAACTATAGGCCCTTTATGCCATCAACTATACGGTTTTAGCTTTAACTATACTATATTATCAACTTGAGATGACGAAGAAGGAGTTGCAGTTTTAGAAGTGGGAGGAAAACCCCCAGAGAAATGCCCCAGGGGAAAACCCACGCGGTCAAGTAGGGACTGCAAACCCAATCCACATACACGCCCCGGATTCGAACCCGGGACCCCAGAGGTGAAAGGCGAGGAAAGAACCCGTACGCCAACCCGACCGCCCCATTTGCCGACGTTTGGACCACACTTTGACCAAATTGCCGAGCCAAACTGCAGTGCGTTAACGACAGTCCGAATGACTGAGCATGCGCACAACTCAGGAGTACCCCAAAGAGGTGTGTACAGACAGCCACGGTTTGCATGAGAGCAGTCAGGAAGCCTCAACCCAGTTTTTTCTAAACTTTGAAATTTCTCTGCCATTTCCAGGCGAAAGTCTGTCAATTGTTTATGACAAGTGTGCAATATAGAGAGTTTAGGGCATGCAAAATTTGAAGTTCGTCGGAACATTTTTCGACCTCCAAATTTGCCGACGTTTGGACCACACTTTGACCAAATTGCCGAGCCAAACTGCGGTGCGTTAACGACAGTCCGAATGACTGAGCATGCGCACAACTCAGGAGTACCCCAAAGAGGTGTGTACAGACAGCCACGGTTTGCGTGAGAGCAGTCAGGAAGCCTCAACCCAGTTTTTTCTAAACTTTGAAATTTCTCTGCCATTTCCCGGCGAAAGTCTGTCAATTTTTTATGACAAGTGCGCAATATAGAGAGTTTAGGGCATGCAAAATTTGAAGTTCGTCGGAACATTTTTCGACCTCCAAATTTGCCGACGTTTGGACCACACTTTGACCAAATTGCCGAGCCAAACTGCGGTGCGTTAACGACAGTCCGAATGACTGAGCATGCGCACAACTCAGGAGTACCCCAAAGAGGTGTGTACAGACAGCCACGGTTTGCGTGAGAGCAGTCAGGAAGCCTCAACCCAGTTTTTTCTAAACTTTGAAATTTCTCTGCCATTTCCCGGCGAAAGTCTGTCAATTTTTTATGACAAGTGCGCAATATAGAGAGTTTAGGGCATGCAAAATTTGAAGTTCGTCGGAACATTTTTCGACCTCCAAATTTGCCGACGTTTGGACCACACTTTGACCAAATTGCCGAGCCAAACTGCGGTGCGTTAACGACAGTCCGAATGACTGAGCATGCGCACAACTCAGGAGTACCCCAAAGAGGTGTGTACAGACAGCCACGGTTTGCGTGAGAGCAGTCAGGAAGCCTCAACCCAGTTTTTTCTAAACTTTGAAATTTCTCTGCCATTTCCCGGCGAAAGTCTGTAAATTTTTTATGACAAGTGCGCAATATAGAGAGTTTAGGGCATGCAAAATTTGAAGTTCGTCGGAACATTTTTCGACCTCCAAATTTGCCGACGTTGTTGTTGTTGTTGTTGTTGTATGTTTTATGGCATCTTCGGCAACTATAGGCCCTTTATGCCATCAACTATACGGTTTTAGCTTTAACTATACTATATTATCAACTTGAGATGAACTGCGGTGCGTTTATGACAAGTGTGCAATATAGAGAGTTTAGGGCATGCAAAATTTGAAGTTCGTCGGAACATTTTTCGACCTCCAAATTTGCCGACGTTTGGACCACACTTTGACCAAATTGCCGAGCCAAACTGCGGTGCGTTAACGACAGTCCGAATGACTGAGCATGCGCACAACTCAGGAGTACCCCAAAGAGGTGTGTACAGACAGCCACGGTTTGCGTGAGAGCAGTCAGGAAGCCTCAACCCAGTTTTTTATAAACTTTGAAATTTCTCTGCCATTTCCCGGCGAAAGTCTGTCAATTTTTTATGACAAGTGCGCAATATAGAGAGTTTAGGGCATGCAAAATTTGAAGTTCGTCGGAACATTTTTCGACCTCCAAATTTGCCGACGTTTGGACCACACTTTGACCAAATTGCCGAGCCAAACTGCGGTGCGTTAACGACAGTCCGAATGACTGAGCATGCGCACAACTCAGGAGTACCCCAAAGAGATGTGTACAGACAGCCACGGTTTGCGTGAGAGCAGTCAGGAAGCCTCAACCCAGTTTTTTTCTAAACTTTGAAATTTCTCTGCCATTTCCCGGCGAAAGTCTGTCAATTGTTTATGACAAGTGTGCAATATAGAGAGTTTAGGGCATGCAAAATTTGAAGTTCGTCGGAACATTTTTCGACCTCCAAATTTGCCGACGTTTGGACCACACTTTGACCAAATTGCCGAGCCAAACTGCGGTGCGTTAACGACAGTCCGAATGACTGAGCATGCGCACAACTCAGGAGTACCCCAAAGAGGTGTGTACAGACAGCCACGGTTTGCGTGAGAGCAGTCAGGAAGCCTCAACCCAGTTTTTTCTAAACTTTGAAATTTCTCTGCCATTTCCCGGCGAAAGTCTGTAAATTTTTTATGACAAGTGCGCAATATAGAGAGTTTAGGGCATGCAAAATTTGAAGTTCGTCGGAACATTTTTCGACCTCCAAATTTGCCGACGTTGTTGTTGTTGTTGTTGTTGTATGTTTTATGGCATCTTCGGCAACTATAGGCCCTTTATGCCATCAACTATACGGTTTTAGCTTTAACTATACTATATTATCAACTTGAGATGAACTGCGGTGCGTTTATGACAAGTGTGCAATATAGAGAGTTTAGGGCATGCAAAATTTGAAGTTCGTCGGAACATTTTTCGACCTCCAAATTTGCCGACGTTTGGACCACACTTTGACCAAATTGCCGAGCCAAACTGCGGTGCGTTAACGACAGTCCGAATGACTGAGCATGCGCACAACTCAGGAGTACCCCAAAGAGGTGTGTACAGACAGCCACGGTTTGCGTGAGAGCAGTCAGGAAGCCTCAACCCAGTTTTTTATAAACTTTGAAATTTCTCTGCCATTTCCCGGCGAAAGTCTGTCAATTTTTTATGACAAGTGCGCAATATAGAGAGTTTAGGGCATGCAAAATTTGAAGTTCGTCGGAACATTTTTCGACCTCCAAATTTGCCGACGTTTGGACCACACTTTGACCAAATTGCCGAGCCAAACTGCGGTGCGTTAACGACAGTCCGAATGACTGAGCATGCGCACAACTCAGGAGTACCCCAAAGAGATGTGTACAGACAGCCACGGTTTGCGTGAGAGCAGTCAGGAAGCCTCAACCCAGTTTTTTCTAAACTTTGAAATTTCTCTGCCATTTCCCGGCGAAAGTCTGTCAATTTTTTATGACAAGTGCGCAATATAGAGAGTTTAGGGCATGCAAAATTTGAAGTTCGTCGGAACATTTTTCGACCTCCAAATTTGCCGACGTTTGGACCACACTTTGACCAAATTGCCGAGCCAAACTGCGGTGCGTTAACGACAGTCCGAATGACTGAGCATGCGCACAACTCAGGAGTACCCCAAAGAGGTGTGTACAGACAGCCACGGTTTGCGTGAGAGCAGTCAGGAAGCCTCAACCCAGTTTTTTCTAAACTTTGAAATTTCTCTGCCATTTCCCGGCGAAAGTCTGTCAATTTTTTATGACAAGTGCGCAATATAGAGAGTTTAGGGCATGCAAAATTTGAAGTTCGTCGGAACATTTTTCGACCTCCAAATTTGCCGACGTTTGGACCACACTTTGACCAAATTGCCGAGCCAAACTGCGGTGCGTTAACGACAGTCCGAATGACTGAGCATGCGCACAACTCAGGAGTACCCCAAAGAGGTGTGTACAGACAGCCACGGTTTGCGTGAGAGCAGTCAGGAAGCCTCAACCCAGTTTTTTCTAAACTTTGAAATTTCTCTGCCATTTCCCGGCGAAAGTCTGTAAATTTTTTATGACAAGTGCGCAATATAGAGAGTTTAGGGCATGCAAAATTTGAAGTTCGTCGGAACATTTTTCGACCTCCAAATTTGCCGACGTTGTTGTTGTTGTTGTTGTTGTATGTTTTATGGCATCTTCGGCAACTATAGACCCTTTATGCCATCAACTATACGGTTTTAGCTTTAACTATACTATATTATCAACTTGAGATGAACTGCGGTGCGTTTATGACAAGTGTGCAATATAGAGAGTTTAGGGCATGCAAAATTTGAAGTTCGTCGGAACATTTTTCGACCTCCAAATTTGCCGACGTTTGGACCACACTTTGACCAAATTGCCGAGCCAAACTGCGGTGCGTTAACGACAGTCCGAATGACTGAGCATGCGCACAACTCAGGAGTACCCCAAAGAGGTGTGTACAGACAGCCACGGTTTGCGTGAGAGCAGTCAGGAAGCCTCAACCCAGTTTTTTTCTAAACTTTGAAATTTCTCTGCCATTTCCCGGCGAAAGTCTGTCAATTTTTTATGACAAGTGCGCAATATAGAGAGTTTAGGGCATGCAAAATTTGAAGTTCGTCGGAAAATTTTTCGACCTCCAGATTTGCCGACGTTTGGACCACACTTTGACCAAATTGCCGAGCCAAACTGCGGTGCGTTAACGACAGTCCGAATGACTGAGCATGCGCACAACTCAGGAGTACCCCAAAGAGATGTGTACAGACAGCCACGGTTTGCGTGAGAGCAGTCAGGAAGCCTCAACCCAGTTTTTTCTAAACTTTGAAATTTCTCTGCCATTTCCCGGCGAAAGTCTGTAAATTTTTTATGACAAGTGCGCAATATAGAGAGTTTAGGGCATGCAAAATTTGAAGTTCGTCGGAACATTTTTCGACCTCCAAATTTGCCGACGTTGTTGTTGTTGTTGTTGTTGTATGTTTTATGGCATCTTCGGCAACTATAGGCCCTTTATGCCATCAACTATACGGTTTTAGCTTTAACTATACTATATTATCAACTTGAGATGAACTGCGGTGCGTTTATGACAAGTGTGCAATATAGAGAGTTTAGGGCATGCAAAATTTGAAGTTCGTCCGAACATTTTTCGACCTCCAAATTTGCCGACGTTTGGACCACACTTTGACCAAATTGCCGAGCCAAACTGCGGTGCGTTAACGACAGTCCGAATGACTGAGCATGCGCACAACTCAGGAGTACCCCAAAGAGGTGTGTACAGACAGCCACGGTTTGCGTGAGAGCAGTCAGGAAGCCTCAACCCAGTTTTTTCTAAACTTTGAAATTTCTCTGCCATTTCCCGGCGAAAGTCTGTCAATTTTTTATGACAAGTGCGCAATATAGAGAGTTTAGGGCATGCAAAATTTGAAGTTCGTCGGAACATTTTTCGACCTCCAAATTTGCCGACGTTTGGACCACACTTTGACCAAATTGCCGAGCCAAACTGCGGTGCGTTAACGACAGTCCGAATGACTGAGCATGCGCACAACTCAGGAGTACCCCAAAGAGGTGTGTACAGACAGCCACGGTTTGCGTGAGAGCAGTCAGGAAGCCTCAACCCAGTTTTTTCTAAACTTTGAAATTTCTCTGCCATTTCCCGGCGAAAGTCTGTAAATTTTTTATGACAAGTGCGCAATATAGAGAGTTTAGGGCATGCAAAATTTGAAGTTCGTCGGAACATTTTTCGACCTCCAAATTTGCC